>PVKE010036217.1:0-16505 GCA_004027555.1 Craseonycteris thonglongyai | reverse complement strand
GTGGACTTGTACATCTGTAAACTGTCTAATTGTTACCAACCAATGTAACCTCATCAAATTTAACAATAAATTAAAAAAAAAAGAAATGGCAGATAAAGGAAAAGCTGTGAAACTGAGAAGTTACCCTATTGTAAGACAAATTTGTGCGTATGTTTCCTCTGTACCAGGAAGAGGCGGTACTAAATCTCTAGAAACTCTTGTCAATCCAGAAGGCAGTAACTTCAATCTGCCTACCACACCTGTGATTACTGTGCTTTGCCTAATAACCCCCCCTAACCGACTCCCCCTCCCCCAGCCTCTTCCTTCTTTAGCTGGAGATGGTATTTAAGGTGAAGACTTGGTCATTTCCAGGCACTATCAGATTTCCTGGGTTTCTCCCATGTATACAGATAGTACACATGTTTTTAAACTTCTGTCCCCCCACTCCCCACTGGCTCCAGTTATCTGTCTTTTATTATAGGGGCCTCAGCCAAGAGCCTGGAAGGGCAGAGGGAAAATTATTTTACCTTCTCTAGGAACATTTTGCTCAAATCTCACATTATTTCATTCTACAACTCAACCTCTTCCTCCTCAGGCATACCTGACCCCCTTTTATTTTACCACATCTCTTTGTCACCTTCAATAGTCTATATCAGGGCTGTCCAAGCTTTTGGCTTCCGTGGACCACATTGGAGGAAGAAAGAAGAATTGTCTTGGGCCACACATAACATACAGTAATGCTAATGATAGCTGATGAGCTAAAAAAGTCTCATAATATTTTAAGAATGTTTACGAATTTGTTTGGGCTGAATTCAAAGCCATCCTGGGCCACATATAGCCTGTGGGCCGCAGGTTGGACAAGCTTGGATATAATTCACCTTCTTCTGTTTCTTGTACATCTCACCCCACTCCCATGTAAGTTCATGAAGACTTGCTTTTTTTGTTCGTTTAGTTTACTGATATAGCCCAAGTGCCTGGAGCGGTTCCTGGCATGTAGTAGTTGCTCAACAAATATAGGTTGTATCAAATGCCAGCTTCCCAGGTGTCACCATCACTACTCATTGGCATTTGCCATAGACTTAAGGGAAGGCAGAGGAGTAGGAAAGCAAAGGAGTGGGAAAAAGGGAAATTCCTATCCTGACTGGAGGCTACTGGCATGGGGAAGTTATAGTCAGGCCGACTAGATACAGGGGTTCCTATGTGACTGGTTAGGGGCACTTACTTGGCTTTCTCTGCTGGTGGGTCCTAAGTTGCCAGGAAGCTGACACTTATCAGTCAAGTCCTGGCTGTTTGAGGTCAATTGTTACAAGAGTTGTCATTTGGCTTCCTGGACTGTTTGCTAGAGATAGTGGTCTGACTTCTTACAGGTCTGACAGGTAGATAGTATGTTGGCCTCCTGGGCTGGTGACTATTGATAATGAGTGAGTTTTCAGAGTTGGCTGCTGCAGATTGTGGCTCAGAGTTTTATTTTTGTGTGGTCTGGTCATTGTTCATTTGCATATCAAGTCTCTAAAGGTTTAGGAGTGGTGGAAACAGCCAGGCAAAGATGTTGAAGCAGGAAAATTTGGGGCCATACACCAGCTGTCGGTGCTTCCTATTGAAGCATTGATGAGTCTTTGGGAAAGTTCCTGTAATGAGCAATCAGGTGATTTGCTTGGACAGGAGTGTGCTGGAATGAAAAGGTTGTGCCAATGAAGGTAATGGAATAGTAAAGTGATATGTAGTCAATACCCTGAAATGGGTACAGAGGTACTTCGGTTTTTAGTTGAATAAATTTAAGGGGAGGGAAGAGAAGAACCAAGATTTAACTAGTATCACAGATGTTCTTCAATTTTGGTCTCTCCCCACTCCACTCAGCTATGCATGGCGCTGTGAGAAAAGAGAAGGGAAGCCAGGATGGCTCAGCAGGTTAAGCCCTCGCTTTGCAGCACCAGTGTCCAAGGATCGAATCCTGGCCCTGGCCCATGCAGACCCATATGGTGAACTGGGGTGTGTTTCCCATATGGGAGGCCCCCAATTCAGTTCTTGCCAGGGCAAGCCTCCCATATAGGAGGCCCCGGTTCAGCCCCCAGCTCAAGGGGTTGTGCCTCCCACGCAGGAGGCCCCCGGCCTAGTTACCTTCCCATGTGGCCCCTGCCCACCAATGAAATCATGTTGAAAACTGATGACATACAACTATGGAGACAGCTCTGGGGCCTCCCCCTTCTCTCTGTCTCTGTCAAAACAATTAAATAAATAAATAAGAAAGAAAGAAAAGTGAGAAGATTCTTATTTTATAGGAAATGGTGAGTTAGCTTAAATAAATTGTCCAAGGTCACACTTAACTTGCAGTAAAGGCAGAATTCACAGCCAGTTTCACAGGACTCCAAAACCCCATGCTCCTTCTAGACTGCCACGCTGCCTCCCACCGTTTACATGTTACCCACATGGCCTTTGCCTTACCGTGCACGTGTGTGGGTGTGTAATAACAGGCAATTCAATATGTATGTTTTAGAGGGAAAGAAAGATGGTGGAGTAGGCCTAGGAGGGGAACAGCATTAGTACTTTTTGAGTGTGGATTTTTTTCTGAGTTTTTGTAGGAATGAGCCTGGAATATATACACTTGTATTTGCTGTTCATTTTAAATATTTTCTTTGAAGGCTACTGAATTATAATAACACATTTCTCCTTAATACATGTTCGTTTTACTTTTTTCTCCCCTTATAAGTAATTGGCAAAGTAGCTCGAGTGAACTTCCAATAATTAAATGTATGCAGTTCTTGGGAATAATTTCAGATTTTGCAAGTGCTATGCAGTTTGCAAGAATGATGGAAATAAACCTTCTGGCTGTTCCTAGATTTACAGTCTTCACAGTTTGCAGTCTATGCTGCTGGCATTTTTACTAAGCTGACACACTCCTTTGAGAACATCATTTTATCTTTTTAAAAATAATTATTATGATAATTAGTCTTGTATTACTTCTTAGGCACAGCTGGAGAATGCAATGATCCAGCGTCCAGTTCATCAACTTGGAATGATGAGAGTTTAGCAAGTTAGGCTACCAGGAGGGAGCTGCCCTCATCTGGGCTAAGGGTAGGAAAAACCTCAGGAAGAATTGTGTGTTGGGTAGGAGCTCTACCAAAGGAAGTACCCCACTAGAACCCACACTGGTGGACATTCTCTTCTGCACTGAGAGGGGTTTACCAGCTTTACCAGTTGTGTGCAAAACCCTACTAGACATTGGAATCATGGGAGCAGCTTTGAAAGGCTATACCCCCCAAACCATTTAAATCAAAAGCTCTGGAGGCAGGACCCAGCAGGAATATTTTCTAAAACTTCCCAGAGGATTTCCAACTTGCAGTCAAGTTGGAGAACCAGTGAATGATAGTACAATAGAGGAGGGTTTCCCAAGCTTTCTGAAAAATCTCTGAGAAGCTCCGGACAGTGTCCTGGACCAGGGTGGATGGTGGGGAGGCAGCAATGGTGTCTTGGGCCATCAGGTATCCGATGCTGGTGATGCCAGCAAGGTGGATCCCCTGGAGTGGGGACTCAAGCCCTGCGCGAAGAAGGTTCTTGGCTTCACAAAGGAAAGAATTCAAACGTGAGCCAATACTGCATTTACAGTGATGGTAAGTTGATTTAGCAGAGAGTCTGATTACGAAAAAGAAGGCCACACCACAGACAGAGTAATGATCTCTAATTGCTAGTGGAAGAGAGACACTCCCCCCCCCCCCTTCATCCTCCAGGCGAGGGTTTATATGAGTTTTCTTGTGTCTACGGAAAAATTTTTGGCATGGGAAAAGGAGGAAAGAAGAACAATGGTAAGTTTATATTTAATTTCTGTAAGGTGCAAGAAGAATAGGGGCAGGTTTGTCTTTAACTTTTGTAAGGCATAACCTGTGGCTTGTTTGCAGTACGCTTAACTACTGGGATGGCCATAATGGAATCTCTTTGCTCAACAGCCTTTGGATGGCATGTTCTGTGTGACTGATGAACATTTGCCTGAGTTCTATGTCTTGGAACTCAGAGGCAGGAGACTTAAAATCCAACTTCCAGGTTTCTTCTTTTGTAACCATGGTGCCCACATAGGGCTCCTTCCCTATGTTATTGGGACCAGTCCTGACTGTGTCATGTTGGACTGGCTTGCGTCCTGAGGTGTGACTCTGTGTGTATATGCTGGACACGCTGATTGCTAGAGTTCTTCCCAGACCCTCTGGACACCAGCCTGGGGGGGTCTAAGGACCAGCAGGGACCGGCCTTTCCTGGAGGAACTGCTTCTTAGCAGTGACCCTGTTCAGGGAGGGGAAATAAGACGGTTCAAAGATAAAGGTTCATACTTGCCTCCTTAGGAGCTGGGATGCACAACTGCACAGCTTGCTAGGCAGCTTTTTTCTAGAACCTAGAATGCACATCTCCTCAGCAGGTACACATCCAGACATGACCATGTCATACTGCCCTTCACTGATGACTGAGAAGTACTGGGAACCCCTGGACACACAAGAGAGATGGGATGGGGGCTTGTTGGGGTGACCTGGATTTGTAGATTTCCTCTGTCATTATAGTTGATGAAGGTCCAGTATGTACAATCTGGAGATTGATTGAGCAAACTGGTTGTCTCCAAACTGAATAAAACAATGATTCTCCATCTTTACTCTAATTGGATATTAAAATAAGACCCTTTTCTATTTTTTTCAGAGTCCCATAGGGGCTAAGAAACAAAACAATGGGTTAAAAAATATCCCATATCCTAAGATATATTCTAACTGCCCAGTTTACATGGTGAAGCACCATTCAATCTAGTGCATATGAATACTTTTGTAAAATACAAAAATTGTGCTTTTGGATATTGTGGCAATGTTCAGTTTGCCAAAAATGCTTCTGAGCAGTACAGATTTCTGATAACTTTAAAAACATACCACTGAACTGGGGAAAGATTTCCAGAGCTCTATCAGAAAAACTGATGGCTTAAAAAAAACAAAACTGAATTATTTACTTGGGACTAAATGAACTAATGAGGATGATGATAATTTTAATGAATTTTGGTTTGAAACATTGCTGGTTCCTTAATGTTTTGTTTTTTCAGATTTAAGAAACACATTTTATCTTTTCTCATAAGCTATCTATAACTTACAGCAATTTCATAAATTATACCTTTGGACAGAATTGAAACATTTATCTTTTTGTCCCTTTCTGGTCCCTTCAGAATTCAGAAACTCTTATTGGGTATTCTTATTTTCATGTAAATGAAGTTATTTGCATAAGAAATAAGAATCTGTTTTCCTTGTAACAGGGTACAGTCAGAAACATTGGTTTTATTATCAATGCTTTGACTGAAATGTCATCTTGGAGAATAATGTGCACAGAATCAGAGATTCTAAAAGCATAGTGTTAGGGAAATAAGGATGACTTTATGGGGTGAATAGAGCTAGCTAGCTCCCTTTGGAAAACCAGTCTGGTACCTGGCTTACAGGGTTCCTGGTCTGAAAGGTGAGCAAAGACAGTCACTTCTTGGTAGGGCCAGGTACCGCAGGATATTTTGCAGACTTCAAGAAGACAGGAAGTCCCCCAAGTCTGCAGGTATTGCAGGCAAGTCCTGATGGGACGTCCATGGCTTGGCTTCTTAGCCTGCAGAGGTTTTTAAAATTCCAATATGAGATTCCTCATAAAAAGTTCCAGCAAAGCAGATGTAAGAAAAAAAAAAAAAAGCCTACATGATTAATTACTATTCTTGCTGCACTTACGTAAAATAATTAGGCTGATTTAATGAGACTAGACTTATTTGACAAACAAATTAGTCTTACTGTGATTATCTTTGGTAGGAATAGGGGTGATGAGAGAGGAAAATTGTCTCTGTATAAAACTATAGCACACCCAGTGGGTATCAGATTCTAAATTTTAATCCTGCTCATTGTCTTTGAGTTGTTTTTTATTTAAATCTACCTGTAAACCCAACTAGAGACTTGACTATTTCTGGTTTCCTCAAATGTCTAGCTAGCTACCATACTCCAAGCTAAGATTTCCAGTTTCTCCCACCCTTCTGATTTGGAGTCCCTTAGAACCAAGACTGCCCTTTCCCCAAAGCTCTGCAAGCTCACGCTGGATAACCTGGCATAAACTTCAGAGAAATGACCCCAACAGCTCATGTAAGGGCCACCTGCCTCAGCACCTGTGTGGTGTGGGCCACTCAGAAAGTTCCCTGGAACACCTGACAACCTACATCACCAGAGGCATTCAAATAGCAAAAGATGCTTGAGACCAACAGTCTAGAAGTTTCACGGGGCTGCCCTTTGGACTCAGAAAGTGAGTTGTTATAATAGGCTCCAATCATTAAGTTTTGTTTTTCTTTTGTTTATATAGAAATACTTTGCATTAAATTCCTGATTGCTCCCACCGTGTAGAGGCTTTTAACACTGGTAGGAATGCACATGCCACACCACCTCCTGAAATGAGACACAACAGTTTATCTGAAAGGGACGGATTCTCAGGATGAAGAGGCTGGTTCTGTGAGATAGGACATAATCGACCAGCTCAGTTCTGAACTGTGAAATTCCTTCGGGGAGTTTCAAAGTCAGAGGATAAAGGGTGCCCTAAAATATGCCTTTTTGGCATCAGGATTATTTTGAGCTGAATCTTTTGAGAGAAAGAAGACATAGGAGAAGCTCTGAAAACTGAGACGTTACCCTGTTGTGAGGGAAATTTACAATTATGAAGGAAATCTCAATTTGTAAGGATGCCTTCTCTTTACCCAGAAGAGAAGTATGACTAAATCACAAGAAACTCTTAGCAATGTGGAAGGCACTGACTTAAATTAGCACAACAGACCTTGTCTTGTTTACTCTACTTTTCCTGGTCCCCTCCCCATATCTGGCTTCCCCAGATACCCATTCTTTCTTTGATTTAGCTGAAGATGGTATTAAAGCCTAAATTCTAAGCCATCTCTTTGAGTTACCGTATTTTTCCATGTGTAAGATATCCCCATGTATAAGAGGACCCCTACTTTTCTAACTCAACATTAAGAAATCAATACATGGGTTACTCCTCTGTAAGACGACCCCCAATTTTTGGTCTAACAATGTTAGACAAAAGTATTGCCTTATACACGGAAAAATATGGTACTTATTTTCCCCTGATTATCTCCTGTGTATATTTGAAATATACATGCTAATAAATTCTGTCTGTTTTTCTCTGGTTAATCAGGCTTTTGTTATAGGATCCCAACTGAGAATTTAGATGGGTAAAAGGGAAATTATTGTTTTCCTTTTCTATGTAAGAATCTCCATCCTTATCAACGTTCAGTGTACTCAAGTCTCTGCTTAGAAATTCTGATTTCTGGATAATTTCCTAGCATTCCCTAATTACTAACCCATAACATTTCTCTATATTCCATCACAACATCCATGAATACTTAACTTTCCACTACATTTTGTTTAAATGTTTTTTTTCTCCTACGTGTATAATATTCTATTTTGTATTAGTTTCTTGGTCTACCTATCTCTTCTCAATTGTAGACTTTGAAGATAAGTAACTGGTCTTCCTCATTGTCGTTTGTTTCTTAGCCCTTTAGAATTACAGAGAACTCAACATATAACAACTCCATCCCAACCCCAGAACTAAGAGACTTTCTCCCGGTTTCTAGCAGCCTAAGATCAAGGTCACTGGGATAACCCAGCCTCTCTGAGTTCCTGTCTGGAAAAGCTCAGCGCTGTCAAAAGAATTTTCTGTTTATTCTAGCCAAGGCCTGACACTAGGTTCCTAACCTCTCTTTCACACAGTGTTTACTAAAGAAAGGGCGGACAGTTGTGCATCCTTCTCTGTCCCTTTGAGATGTAGATGTAGCTCTTATAACTCAGGAATGTCTTTCTCAGGGATGTGAAAGCCATCAGGAAAGGGCCTCTGCTTCCCATGTCTGTGGGAGGCTAGATCCTGAACTTCGACCATTGCCAGCTGGTAGACGACATTGATGAGGCTCATCTCTACCCTTTGTAATTTTCACTTCTCTGATGCCTTAAACTCTCTCTCTCTCTTTTCCCTTTAAAATTTCTGGTCCTGCATAAATCAGAGTAGAGCTCCATTCTTTCTCCTACTGTTATAGTTACTGATTTAAAAACCTGTTTTCACCACTTTAACTAATGTCCAGCTGTGTTTAGCTCTGACACTCCAGCACAACCTGTGTTCAGTAAGTATTTGACCGATCTATTGTGGAACACAAGGATATGCTGGCAAGGTCAATTTGGAATATCGGGGGGAGGGGAGTGTCTGTGCATCATGCATGTGTTTATTCACTCATTCATTTATTCATGTATTAATCATGCCCTAGGCACTGTAACATAGGATGGCGCCTATGGAGTCACATGACTTACAGAAGCTGCAAAGACCTAAGACTTCTGGAAATGAGCTACTCCCACTATAGCACTTTGTCTAGACATTGTTGAAGGTGGAGGGAATTGGGCAGGCTGACATTTAATTGCAAAGGTGTTTTATGGCACTGGAAAAGTGAATATGTTCTTTAAATTTCATTGAAGGATTGTAAAGTCTCATTTTAACAATTTCATGAAATAGATACCAAGTGGGAAGAGTTGGGTTTCTTTTTTGTTTTTTTTGTGGGTTTTTTTGCACCTGCTTTCTAGATTTACAATTTCACAAGATTTTTGGGGTTTGGTATAGTATCTCCTGTTTAATGTGGTGTTGAAAATAGACTTAAGAAAATCTCATTTTAACCTGGCAGAATAAGTTGCAGGTGTTTTTTCTTATTTCTTTGCCCAAATATCAAATTATGAAACTCTCAGCCTTGTAATTATAAGCCAATACTCCATGAGGTGCTGATTATCTGCATTTGATTCCCTAATTATACTGTCTCTCCTCTTTCCCCACCTAAAGGTTACATTTGCATAAAAGGTATTCAAGGATAACATGGTATCCTTAAGTGGCTTGTGCCCTTAAGATTTAAATTACAAGCTGTAATGGAGAAGGACTCATCAGACAGACACCTCAGTGATCCTGGATTTAGACTTTTGACACTGTCATAAAATCATCTTCATTATGTAGACGGCTATAAAATTCGAATGTCTCAATTACCGCAAATTACAAACCTCCACGCCACACATTTTATCTTTCCACTCTGTCTTTTGTAACCTCCCCACACCCCCACCCCATCCCAGTTAAGATCAAGAGACGAAAGAATGACATTAAACTTTGTGCAGTTCCCAAACTGAACTGTGTCCAAAGAGGTACACACACACTCAGAGACAGATTCTGTAATTCAAAGTTGGGGCCCAGTGTGTCTGTTTAAGGCTCCCCAGGTGCTTTTGCAGGAAGCCAGGATTGGAAAACAATGGTCTACTGAACAGTCATGCAAATTACACAGCAGCTGCACCAAAGGTCAGGTTTCATAAAGACATACAAATTATATCCCAGAATTCAAAGGCCACATTAGGGTATAATTAAGGTGACCAGACGTCCCACTTTTGGCAGGACAGTCCAGATTTTTAACAATTTGTCCCGCGTCCCGCGGCATTTTAAAAAAGTCCCGATTTTTGGAAAGAATGCACGACAAGCTAGGGAACGGCGGGAGATAGAACAAATTTTTAATCAAGAACCCCTTCCCCCCCCCCCCCCCCCCCCGGTCAATGGTGTCCTGCTTTACCAATGTTAAAATCTGGTCACCTTATAAATACCTCTCTATACCCCCCACCCTCGCCAGTCTACCAGCACCTACTACAGCACCAGGAGTTATGAACACAATATAATAAAAGACACCACTCCCTCTGCAAGATTTTGTTTGATTTACATTTCCCTTAGTTTGGGTTCCCCTAAAATAAACTCTAAGACAGGACTTAGAAGTGAGGAAATGGGGAAAGTGAGATAGGTACAGGAGAAAAGCCTTCTGGGGAATTGACTGTAGCCATTTGTGCAAGGTGGCTGAAGCAGGTGTGGTACTTGGTATGCTAACCAGTACACAAGGCAATCGTTGGCTCAGTTGACTAGGATATGTTCCAAGTCCTTTGGAATACGTGACATTGGGCTTCCAGATTCTTTCAACTTCCTTTTCTCCATTTTCCTACATGGTACCCTGGGTCCTCACAGCTGCTTTCCCCAGACAGTGGCTCAAACCACAAGATTATGGCTCTTTATTTTCCTCAACCTGCTCCCCTCACACATGCCCACACCCACAGTCAAGATCAGTTAGCTGCCAGGGAGGATTGTAATCAGATAAACTAATGTATAATTCAAGTTTAATCATATATGTCCTTTGAAAAAATCCACTTCTGGTCTAATCACAGGGAAAGGGAGTCAAACTAAGAATTCACAGTAAGTTAGGGACTTGGGTTGTGAAAGTTGTCAAAAGCAAGAAGGTTAATCTGGTATTTTAAGCAATTTGATGCAAATTAGCAACACTGGTTCAAAGAACAGAAAATTAGGCAGCACAAATGAATCAGGTGGAGAGGAAATTATCTCTAATTGGAAATAGATTACTGTAGGGTTTTTTTACAAACTCAAGTCACATAGATTCCTGCCTACCTCTTTCTATTGGGGTGGCAAACTGATAATTTTAGCTTAAACACAGAGCATACTCAGAAACCATTTAAATAGGCAATTCTCTAAGGCAAGGTAAGTGTACCAAGTCTTGGGAGAAGGGAATTCAAATTCTACCCCTCTCTTGATTCTTCTGAATTTGAACACATTTTCTACTTGTGTAGTGCCAGGAAAGATTTACGCTCCCAATGGGACTAAATTGGGTAATGAGTTGTGTGGGAGCAGAAAAGAAACTACGACTTTAATGGACTTGAGCATCACATGAGCCCTAAATATTTAATCCAGTGTGAAACCAGTGCAGAAGTTGCAAAAATTGGGAGACGGAGATAAGCCCTATTGTGTAGTATGGAATGTAAACTTGGAATCGCTCCCAGGGTTCAGTTTGCCAAAAGGCTTTTCTCCAGATCTGCAAATCTGTAAGATCAATGGTTGAGCAGGTCTTTCTGGGAACTGTCCATGAATTCAGTTCAGAGTAGAAACTGTGTAGTGACTTTAAAGAGACAGTATCTCTACACAGGTGGGTAATTATTCAAACTTTGGGCACACTGGATTTGGGTGAATT
The DNA here is from genome assembly GCA_004027555.1 of Craseonycteris thonglongyai. Classification (NCBI taxonomy): domain Eukaryota; kingdom Metazoa; phylum Chordata; class Mammalia; order Chiroptera; family Craseonycteridae; genus Craseonycteris; species Craseonycteris thonglongyai. Next base: position 5,452 of record PVKE010036217.1, on the reverse strand, counting down.
CTTTGGGGGTAATCTCTCTTACCAACATCCGCAACATGTGACCAGACAAGAGTATGAGAAAGCTCTTTATTTGGATAACATTGATTTTTAAATATGGTTCCAACCCGTTATTTCCATAGCTGGCTTAGAGAAGTCATTAGATTTCCCACTATATGAATACTGATTTTTATAACTTGATTTACATTTAGGAATTTAAGGTTTATGATGAAAGTTGACATATTTGGAAATCCAAATTATTGCATATTTCTACTGACTATACTAGTCATCTTATATGCTTAGAACGTATTGGTTTGGATGATTATGTTAATTGCTGTAATTTTCTTCTGTCATTTTGAATCAATTTCTTTTTTGTGAAAACAAACTATTACAATTCCACATGTGCATTATGGTTTGGTAGTTACATTATAGTATATTGAACCAAAGTGTTTCATTTGTAACAGAAATTGGAGAAAAATATCAACATTTGCTAGCATACTAAAATGGCCTAATGTTCATTATCTTTTGTAAACATTGAACTTAAAACAAGTAGCCATTGGGGAAGCCGGGATGGCTCAGTGGGTTAAGTGCTCACTTTGCAGCCCCAGGGACTGAGGATTGAATTCTAGCCCCCCGCCCATGCGGACACATATGCTGAACTGGGGAGTGCCCCCAGTTCGGTTCTCAATGGGGTGAGACCCCGGCCCAGTTCCTGCCCTGTGCAGCCCCAAGCCCACCTGTGGAATGAAACTATGTGGAAAAACCAATGATGTGCAACTATGGAGACTGTTCAGGGCCCTCCCCCTTCTCTCTGTCTCGGTATCTCTCTCTCTCTCTCTCTCTCTCTCTGTCAAAAACAATAAAAATAAATCTTTAAAAAAAAACAACAAGTAGCCATAATAAATGAATATTGTTTCTGTTTGCAAACACAATCAATTCTATTCACCTATACTTTTCCAGTCTGTAGAAAACCTATTGTACCTTTTGTGACAGTTGGATAGATCTAGATATTATTATCCTGGCCTTCATTTTACATTAATCTGATTGATAATTATTTACAGAGCGCCTACAATTGCTAGGTATTATAGGAGACACAAAGGAAATAAACATGATTTTTTTTCTTAAATATTATATTTAGGTTCACAAGGAAATATAAAGATTTAGGTTCAGGGGTCATTTTCTCGATATTTGCACACATGTTCTCATTCACATCACCCAGTAACATTTTTAGGTGGAGAAATTATCTTAGGTAGATATAAAGGACTTGGTAATAAATTGAATTGGGGTAGGGAATAAGGAATTGGGAAGGGCCAAGGGAGACTAACCAGTAGAGTTGCTATTTGTTGAGACAGGAAGACTGAAAGAGAAGATGGTCCCAAAGTCTTTTTTGTTCATCTTATTTTGTTTTAGACAGTTTGATGAGTGATATTTTATTGAGTTATGACTCAGCTCTTTGGCTGATTTTATCAAATAGGGATGATGATTGTCATATGAGGTAACTATTTTCAAAATGATTTTCCCCTTTAAAGTAATATTTTTCCTCACCCTCAGTACTCAACCCATCTTAACTGCTTCCCAAAGGTTCAAATTCATGCTCAAATTTTACTGTGACATGATGGGTAATTATACATTCAAGCTTATTAATATTAAAACTGGAAAGTTTGTTCTTCTGAAATTAAGCACAGTCTTAGATATAACAGATCCCAACAAATCTCGCCATTGTTTCTCTTCTGTGGCTCCTACCAAGAAATATACAGAAAGGAACCCACGTGTTTTGTGTGCCCAGCTCAGTGCCTGGCACATACTAAGTGCTCAATAAATAGTTACTGAACGGGTGAAATATAGGATACTAACTTATTAAATTTTTGTAAGATAGTTAAAATGGAAAAGAGGCATTTTCACACACACATTTCTATGTATAATCTTTTAGTAATACCTAAGGTTTTTAAACAATAAGTTTAAACCCACGGGTCTGAAAATCTTAAGAAGCCACTCTTCAAAGGTCTCCAGAGTCACCTGTTCTGCAAAGTCACTCATTCTCCCACCTTTAGGTCACACCTAGGTAGGCATGCAGGTGGTGGAGAAATGAGACTGGGGTCTTTTAACTTGTGCAACATACTATCTGGTCTCCCTTCAGTGCATATCTCTGTGCACCCCACCCCCTTTCTAAGACACAGTCAGTGTTACTATGCCCCTGTCATGACACCTTTCAGGGATGTGGCATTGCTGGGGTGGAAATCTTGAAGGACACTTGGCCACCTCCTCATTTGCAGGCTCTATCCTTGCCTGGGCCCCAACCCCCAGCATCCATTGCGTGGGCCTCCATTCCCAGCGTGCATTGCGGCCACTCCGGCCTCGGGCCTTGTAGGCCTTGCGTCTGGTGGCCCGAGTTTAGTGAGGCAGTTGCAACAGCTGCTGTCTTTCGGGGTCGTCCTCACTTGACGCTGTCCGGCGTGTGCGGTCCGGCGTGTGCGGGCCAGACCTTCGCCCTTGGTCCCGAAGAAGGAGGGCAGAGGCAGCTGTGGAGCCGCAAACGCTGCAGGTAAGGGCGGTGGGGACCCTCTTCGACACCTGCCCTTGGGTCCCTTTGCTGAGCGGAGCCCTGGAAGGGGGACAGGGCAGGCCGGCCGGCTGGGTGTTAGCCTGGGGGCGCTGAGTGGAAACGGAGGGCCTTATGGTTCCCTCACTTGGCGTGAGAATGGCTCTGAACCCCGCCTTCAGTATTTACACATGGGGAGTCGTGGAGCATCCTCCATGCACCAGGCCCGACTCAGACAAATGCCCCTGCCCGCCAGGAGCGTCCTTTCCTGGTGCAGGAGTAGCTGCTGCTCCACCAGGCTAGGGGAGCTCTCTTCCAGGCCTAGATTAGTGACAGGTTGGTTCTTTTTCAGTCGTGAGTCATGAACGCTGAAAGACTGTGCCAGTGTGTGTTGTGTAATATATACCCCCACCAGTGCGTGTATATGTGATTTAATGTATAACTGCCAGTAAGTTACTGTATTGAATTACATCAATAACATTCACAGCTACTGCACTTGCATTCCGGGGGTAAATTCCATCTGTCTGTCTGTCTATAGATATATACCTCACAGATACACATCGACACACATTGTTGGATTTGTTTTGCTGATGTTTTATTTGGGAATATTTGCGTTTATGTTACAAGTGTTATTGTCCTCTCTATTTTGGGTGCCATGTACATGTTCTTGCGTGACTTAGGAATCATTGCTATTTTAGTTTCAAGAAACGAGTTCAGTAGCTTTCCTGCTTTATTTCTGAAAGAGTTTACATATTATGAGGACTTTCCCTTCTTGGCTTGTTTGATAAAGTTCACCTGTTAAACTGTTTGGGCTTGGTGTCTTTTACTTCGGGGGCTAAGGAAGAGCCTTTTGAGTACTGTTTCTTTTTCTTTCTTTTTTTTTTAAGTTTTGGAGATTTTATTTTATTGTTTGAGAGAGGGGGGGTGGGGAGAGCCCAGAGCAGTCTCCACAGCTGCACATGATCAGCTGTAACATGGTTTCATTCCACACAGGTGGATGTGGGAGCATGGAGGGGTGGAAACTGAACCGGGGGCCTCCCACATGGGAGGTCTTAGTGGTTACTAAGCCATCTTAGTGGTTACTAGTTGCATAGCAGTTTAGCATATGAGATTTGCACAGGCTGGGGCCGGCAGAGGGAGTCGAACCCTGAACACCTGATCCCATGATTATGACTTAAGGGCTCAACCACTGAGATATCCCAGCATCCCTGTTTCTTTTTTTCCCTTCATCAACTTTTAGTTTTACCGATTTTGATTGCTGTTTGTTTTCTATTATATTAATTTCTCCTCCTTTGAGCTTGTTCATTTTCCAGCTTTTTTATTGAACACATATTTTCTTTTCAGTCTTTAAAATACTAAAGCATTTAATACTCTTTAAATACAATTTCTGAGTTCTATTATAAGAACTACAATACCTATTTGCGGGTTTGAATGTGAAATTTTAATTGTTGAATAATTCTAACTAGTGAGTAATTTCTGTTTTTATTTTATTTTCAATCTATAGTTGTTTGACTTAATTCTGTATTTAAATGAGTTTAATGTTCTTGCTATTATTTTCTTTATTACCATGTGTTTTGTCTTCATCTCTGTGTTGGTTGGATTTATTATCCTGTATTTTTTACCAAAAAAAAAGGGTTTATGGGTGATACCATTCCTGGATTTTGCATGTTTGAAAGTGTTTGTTATCTTCATACTTACATGAGACTTGGCTCTGAGGAAATGATCTGGCTTTTGAATGTTGCTGTGGAGAAGTGTGAGGTTAACTTGATATTTTACACTTGTCTGATAGGAAAAAAAAATAACTCATTTGATTTTTTACACTGTTTAATAATGAGAATGAGCCATTTTCTAATGTTTATTGGATGTTTGATGGTAATGATGATAGCATGAAAATATGAGCCATTCCAAAGTTGGAGCAGATGTTGAGATTGACATAGACTCAATTGTAGGGGCTGGCAAATGATGGGCCATCAGTCAGATCTGGCCTGCCACCTGCTTTTTGTATGGTCCAGAACAGGGGTTCCCAACCTTGTTATACCTTAGGGCGCATTCTAAAATATCGGTAGGGCGGCGGGCACCAGCTATTTCTAAGGATATTTATTATTGAACAAGAATAAAAAATAATAAACAAAAATAATTTTAATGGGGAAGCCGGGATGGCTCAGTGGGTTAGGCGCTCACTTTGCAGCGCTGGGGACCGAGGATCGAATTCCGGCCCCGGCCCGTGCGGAACTATATGCTGAACTGGGAGCTCCCCTAGTTCAGTTCTCTCTCTGTCTCTGTCTCTGTCTCTCTCTCTCTCTCTCCTCTGTCAAAATAAAAAAATAAAAATATATATATTAAAAAAATAATTTAAAAATAATAAATTTATTGTACAAATTATATACACACAAAGAAACATATATACAAAACATAATACAAAGTAAATAAAAAACACACATATAATAAAATCATTTAAAAAAACATAAAACAAAAAAAAAACAATCTGTCAGTGTGATCTTTGGCATTGCATTTCATTGGCCAGTACCTCGTAATTAGGAGAGTATGACAACAACCCTGTTAGCAAAAAATTAAGATACTCATCGGTAAGTTGAGATCTATATCGTGATTTTATTAAATTCATGTTTGAAAACAAAGATTCGCATAAATACGTTGACCCAAAAAACGATTTGATTTTATATGCCACTTTTTTAAAAAATGGGAACCTTTCTTTGTCAACTACCGGTATGTTCCATAAATCCTCTGATATTAAGGATTTTAGCAAAATATCGTTCTTAAGGTTCAAAATTTCTAACTCTAGTTCTTCTGCTTTCCCCTGAACAAGGTCTGCAATACATGCGGCTAGTTCTATTACATTTATTTGGCAAGTAAAAGGATTGATACAGAAGGAGACAATTGGCTCGATATTTGTAAACTGCAGAAATCTCTCTTCAAACT
>PVKE010036216.1:0-16509 GCA_004027555.1 Craseonycteris thonglongyai | reverse complement strand
TGTTAACTGGGACTCAAACAACTTGTACTCTCAAACAACCAGCAGAAATTGGCAATTCTGCTAATTTCTTGAGAGTGCCAATTGCTTGAGTTCCAGTTAATAGAGAAACTGCTGTATATGGGTGTATACCACCAGTTTATGGGTATTTGATAGGCATGTTTGAATCTAATACCAAATTACCAATCAATTATTTGATAGCTTTGTACTGCTTATGACTTAAGCTTAGCAGATATGACAATGCTAATGGATAGTTCTAGTCATATCATCGTTTAGTTTCTGTGATCAGGTACTCAATCTCTACCAAGATCATGTGCTAGGCAGTATTTTAAAATGGCCCCCAAGTTTATTGTGGCCAACACTGTACACACCCCTTGATTGTGGCAATACCCTACAAAAACGATGGAATTTTAGCCTCTGTGTTTAGGCTACAATATATGGACAATGCATTGAGAATTTGCATATGTAAAGCCCCAAATCTGCTTGAGTTAATTAAAAGGAAGTTTATCCTGGATGGGTCAGAATTAATTCAGGGAAAGACCTTAAAAGCAAGCCTAAGGCTCTTACTGAAGTGAGAATGAGTCTCCTGCTGTCTTTGAAGAAGTTTCCATGCTGAGAGAGGACTATAAGGAAAGGACTAAGGATGGCCTCTTGAGCAACCTTCAGTTCACAGCAGGGAAGAAAATAGTGATCTCAGTTCTATAATGCCAAAGAACTAAATTATATCAGCAACCTCACAAGCTCAAGAGAGAATCCTGAACTCCGGAGGGAAATGCAGCTCAGCTAAAGCCTTGCTTTTCACCTTGTGAGATCCTGGGCAGAGAAACTAATTATACTGTTTCTGGATCTCTGATCTACAGAAACTGAGATAATAGAGGGGTATTGTTTTAACCTTGTAATTTGGAGATAATTTGGTATGCAGCATACAAAACTAACACAGATCATTAGCACACAAGGAGCTTCTTTTCAAATATCAAGCAGTTTTTTCTTTATTGAAGAAGATATGGCCCAAAGGGTGAAGAATTTCTTTTGGAAACTTTTTATTATTATGTCTTCAGAGATTGGGTTTGCCTGATTATCTTATTTCTTTGGATAATGTTCTACATATCTCTTACACTTCCCTTTATCTTTGTTTTTCCCTTGGTTGAGATATACTTAAATTGATTCACCTTTCACGTCACTATCATGTTGTTTTCCCATTTCACATATTTAAAAGGATTCACCAGACACCAGAGGGTGAACTCAAGGGAAATTTTTATTTAAAGTGAAAGATACAATACAGTAGGAAAACAAGCAGGCAAGCATTGGAGTTCTGAAGGATGTCTGGCATAAGTCTCCCCTTGGGCCCAATCTTTGCAAGCTAGACTGTAATGAGTCTGTAACTTGAACTCTCAAGATCTGTGTGAGGAATCTGGGCTTTGAGAAAGCTCATTAAAAAAGCTCTCTGACCCTTTCAGTAGTCAAACCAGGACTGTCAAACTGGCTAGGGTGGCTGCCAACCATCAGTAAAGAAACTAACACTCGTTGTCACCAGAAAAGGTTCAGATATTGACAAATGCATTGTGAATGTCACTGTCCTTATTTTGGCCAACAGTAAATCCAGCAAACCAATAAGCATACAAAAAATCATACATCCAGGCATTTCCAGAATAGAGATGGATTTTTTTCCAGTTCAACTTAAATCAGTGCTATTATCTATACTAATTGTTCTAGATAACAGATTGCTATCTAGCTAAAACTATGTAATAACTATATTTTGTATTTCTACTGTTGATAATTTTTAATCATTCTGAAATCTTTGTGAAAACTTTCCAGATGTTCTCCTTTTTAGTCCATGTTTTCTAGTTTCTTGACCATGTTAATAATAGCAATTAAAAATTCTTGTCAATTCTCAACAACTTAATGTGCAGCATATTGGTTTATTTATTATTATTTCTCTTACATTCTAGTCACTTGAGTGTATCTTCTTGCATATCTCATAAATTTTGAGTAAGTACTTAACAGTGTAGTTGAAAAATTTTAGAGAATTTTGAGGTGATATTTCTAACAAAGACAGTTAATTATTTTATTAAACAGATACCAGTGTGTTTTCAATTCTGTACAAGGTTGATTTGCATTTGGGTTTGTAAGTTCTGTTATTTTTTTATTCCCATTTTCATAAATTTTCCTAAATTCTTAACTGTTGGTATTTCAAATTCTTGGTCAAAACAAACAAACAAAAAACAAACAAAACAAAAACCTCTTTGTGGGCTCATTTTCTCCTGGTTTTCAGTAATGCGCTCTATACTTTTGATACCTCTGTCATATTTATATGAATATTAGGCATTGTGTATCAAGAGATGAAGAGAATATTTGAGGCCCTAGATTATATTATCTCCTCCAGTGTTGAGTTTCTTGCTTAGTCAAACATTTACTGTAAAGATGAAAAACCTGAAGACAATCTGTGTATTCCTGAAGCGATCCATATGAAAACCTGAGGTTTTATTTAAGTCTTTTATATATTAGAAAACATTGAAGTCCAATTTTTGTGTTCCCTGCCAGCCACATAAGAATATAGGTAGCTCTGTTTGCTCTTGAAAACTTTGATGCTATTTTAAAATTGTAATTAATACATCTAAAGGGGAGAAAAAGATGACAATTGTGTTAGTTTCTCCAGTGTTCCCTTCCTTCTTATATGATAGCTTCACAAATCCTTGTTATTTTAATTAGCTAGCCAATGACTTTTACAAAATATTTAAAAATATTTTGTTTAGATTTTCTGTTTATCTTGAATGAGTGTTATTATGAAATTAGCTTGACTTCTATTTACATTTGTGTAAAAAGATATATAGGAGAAGCCGGGATGGCTCAGTGGGTTAAGCACTTGCTTTACAGCTCCAAGGACTGAGTATCGAATCCCAGCCCCGGTCCTGTGCACCCATTTGCTGAACTGGGGAGTGCCCCCAGTTCAGTTCTCACTAGGGTGAGACCCTGGCCCAGTTCCTGCCCTGTGCAGCCCCACGCCCACCTGTGGAATGAAACTATGTAGAAAAACCAGTGATGTGCAACTATGGAGACTGCTCTGGGTTCTCCCCCTACTATCTGTCTCTGTATCTTTCTCTCTGTCTCTGTCAAAAACAATAAAAATAAATCTTTAAATGCCATGATCTCTATTTTTTTTTAAAAAGGATATATAGATAATCAATTAGTTCTGAGATTATTGTTATATATATATATAATATATATATAATATATAATATATATATATATATATATAAGAGGCAGATATAAATTGGAAGAAAAAATGGCCAAAAGTTTTCAAAATTAGCTGAAATATATAAACTTTCAAGCTACAAGTAAGCATAAATAATAGTAAGTACAAAATAATTCCTACTACACACCACTGAAAAATTGTGGAACACAAAATATAGAGAGTTTCTTGAGAACAGTCACAATTTTTTACAATGACATTTTACAATGAAGATAAATGATGATGAACTTCTAATGAGAAATAATGGAGAACACAAGAAAAAGAAATAATATTTTCTGAACTCTGTAAAGCAAAAAAAAAAAACACGTCAAATTAAAATACTATGTAAAGCCAAAATGCTCTTCAATTATGAAGATAAAATAATGCCAATTTTAATTCCTTAAAAGTTATTATTTAACAATTTTGATTTGTGAAAATTTATTATTAATTATTTAGATGATTTATTATTTAGTGTAAACTTATACAATGTTATAATAAAGAAAATTCATGTTGAAAAAATTGACACAAATGAAAACTTGAGGCAAGAGAAAAGAAAGAAAAGTATAATAAATAGTAAATACGGCTATACATAAATGATTGTGCATATTTTCTTCTTTCTGTCTTTAAAAGACATATGGTCATTTAGTGCAAAAATTCTAAGAAAGAAGGAGGGATGTTTGGAAAGTATCCAGCCATGTAACCATTCTTGTTATATTGACAATGGCTCAATTTTTTCCAGACACCACTCTTATTTTGTTATTTAATACAAAACATAATTTAAATATAAATAAACCAAAATCTAAGAATGGAAATTTTAATCACTAATACTACCACTAAAATTTAATTCAAAATGTATAGTTCAAAAGTCAACAAATAATTTTTTTTAATTATTGAATTGAACCAAAAGAAACTCAGAAATGGGGATAATATGATCAAAAAACATGTGAGTCAAATAAAAACATTACAAAAAATCAACAGTATGAAAACATTAGAAAAGAATTAATGGTATTGTATTTTTTTTTACCTACGAATAGATAAACCTCTGCCAATAAAAACTGGAGATTGTTAGACTTGGGAAAGAATGCAAAGAACCAGATATATCCTTTTGTCCGTAAGACACACACTTTAATTGGAAAAAAAAAATTAAAACATTCAAGACAATGCAGGTGAGAGGCAAAGATAAATCTACAATAATATTTAGATATATTAACCCTTTACCCCTTTGCCCTAAGAATACTCACCAGCACTACTTGTAGCTATATTGTTTAATCCTAAAATAACTCACAGATTACAGTCCTAAATTTACCCCTCAAATTATTAAATACTGATCATATACATTTCTGTTACATTGGGGTTAGAGACAAGTTCTGTTTAGAAAGAACTCCCAGAGCAGTTTATATATTTTATTTTTGCATTGAAAACCAGTCAGATTTGCTTCATCCTCAAAGAACATGTTCATGAAAAATTAAATCAACACAGCAAGTGGGCTGTACTTTTTTTCTCTAAATGGAAAATAACATTTCCTTTAGAAACTAATTTATTTTTAAAGATTTATTTTATTGATTTTTGACATAGAGAAACAGAGACAAAGAGAGACAGAGAAAAGGGGGAGGGCCCAGAGCAGTCTCCATAGTTGACATTAATTTTCCATATAGTTTCACTCCACAGGTGGGCACAGGGCTGTGCAGGGCAGGAACTGGGCGGGGTGCCTCCCACATAGGTTCTGACAAGAACTAAACTGGGGGCACACCTCACTTCAGTATATGGATCAGCATGGGCTGGGGCCTGGATTCGATCCTCGGTCCTCGGGGCTTCAAAGTGAGCGCTTAACCCACTGAGCCATACCCACAGCTTTCCTCCTGAAAACTAATTTTAAAACTAACCAAATGTCTAAATAAATAAATACATGCATACTCATATACATACCTACATCCATCACATACATACATACATACATATATACATAAGTGGACTATCTTACAAAACTTTATTTCATTGATATATTAGACAATAAATCCAAGAACTGGAATAAAATATTTTCAAATCCACTGGATATTCTCACTGAAACAGAGTATGTACTGTGTCATGAAATGTTACATTGTATCAAAAGATTGAAATCATACAGAGTATATTCTCTATTCATACCATAATTAAATTAGAAATCAATAGCAATAAGACATTTAGAAACTTCCCACTTGACTTTAAATTAAATAACAATTGTAAATAGTACCTACTTAAGGATAATAATCACAAGGAAAATCAGGAAAATGTGGCAAAGTAAATGATAATAAAATCACAATATAAAAAAAATTGTTGCGGTAAATCACCAGAACAAGTGCTTAGAAATAATTTTAGAGGTACAAATATATTTAGTCATTGAATTCAGTCTGTACTCTTATATTATGTTTCTTCAACATATACTTTACAATTTATCTCAGGAACTCTTTAGTTGTTAAAATTATTACAAACTAATGCAGTTTGGAACATCTATTTTGTCTTATAATGCCACAGTCTAGACTTGTTCTTCATGAATACTGACAGTTTATATCTTGAATTGGTGCTGTGAAGAGGAGCTAAGAAAAGAGTCTCTCTACAAAGCATGGAACAAAGGAATGAGTGCTCATCCTGGTCTTGCTAAATACGGCTCCTTGGTGCCTTCTAAACTGTATTGTGGATCAGGGATTTGAGGCCAAGAGATTTGTTCAGCACAATTACATCTAGTAGATAGTGCTACTTAACTGTGCTGGGCTGTGGTTTGCAAAAAATAATAAATAAAAGAAAACCCTCAGTACAGCTGAACAGCTGTTGCCACAGCTAACAGTGGAGCAAATCATGAGGTCAGACAAGACATAGAAGTGGGGAGCCATATACACACTCAGCTGCCAGGGCTAACGGAACGCCTATCTTAACATCTGTGAGGCTGTAGCTGCCAAGACTTTCCGATATGCAGCTTTGTGTACAGACTTTTCGCCTGGTAGAAAGATGAAGAAATAAGCATTTTCATCTTCAACACTTAAAAATAGAAAGAAGACTGCTGAAATTGTTATTGAATGACTAATGATTTTATGTTTTTTTAAAGATGTAATTTTTTTAGTAAGGACAATTCTTAATTTTTTTTTTACCATCTAAACAACTAGGGTAATCATTAAATTTAATTTAAAGTGACAAACTTCCATTGTGTTTAATTGTTCCATTATAGTTTCACATAGATGATAAAGTATTTCATTCATAAATATATATTAATTGAAAACAACTGAAAACTGTTTGGAATGGAGAGAATTTGATACCCTCTCTATTCTTTATCAAATCTATAGTATAACTAAAACCACTAATTTTTATATTATTATTTGTCATTATTTGTATAACATTTATGCTCTATTGCTAAGTAAAAGATACTAACTTAATGGGTGGCACAAGTGCAAATTTTTTACACAAAAAGAAAGCAAAGACATAGGTGATAGATAAAATGTTGTTATAGTGTTTGACATTCCTGAAAATGAGGGATTATAGTGGCACCTTTTTTGGCATATTCTCTGACCTTCAACTGTCTAGCTAGGCCAAATAGATACTAGCCGAAGAGACACTACAATTAGGTGGCTGTTCTGTGAGATTGATTAAAAGAGTTCCTACCCTCCCATTTCAGGTGACTTAACATAACCTCTTGACTACACATGACAGTTCTAGACACAGGCTGCATGTCTACCTATGTAAATGGGCAAATATAGTAATTGGAGAAAAATGATACACTTACAGATACTTGTTGAGGGCCATGGTGTATTGAAAAATCAAATGCCAGGCCTCAAACAGGCCTAGGACTTTGACCCTTAGCTCTCTTTCATGAGAAAATATGCTGAGTATTATACTCATATTGTTAATGCAAATGTAGATTTTGAAAGTTCTAGAATTGCAAACTATTTTGAAGTGTTATCAACTGTTGAGAAAATGAGTATCCTAATTACAGAGATAGATACTCTGTTAATCCATTTCCTGTTTTCAAAAGCCGATTGAATCACACAACTGTTCTTAGTTATGTTCTGATCAAGTAATGTCTGTTTATGACAGATCTTTACATAAATTGTCCTAGAGATATATTCTTATCTCTCTTTATTGCTCCTTTACAAAAATCATACTTTTCATCTTAAATAAATATATTAACATTTAATACATCAGTTTCTCACAAATTATTTACCAACCACTGTCTTATGTTTTCTAAAATGACTTCACTGACTGAAAACAATGTATATTTCTATATATATTTAAGTATCAGATATAACCAAAATCAAACTGAAGTCTTTCCTCTTACGTTCATATAATCATCAACGGACTCATAAATTTTCTCTATAGATACTTAACTTTGCTGGATTAGTATACCCAAGTTAGCTGATGGGCTATGAGTATATGAATGTGCTGAAAAGCTGTTAACTATAAGACTCACAAAGGGAATAGAATATTTACTGTACCAATGAGTAGGTATTAGAGAAACTCATGCAGGAAGCTTTATTAGAAGTATAAACACATAAGAAGTATTCTATTCAATATTGTTCTGAATCTGTTTTGTAACGCTGCTGTGAGAAAGAGAGTTATTATGACTTTGAACACATATCTATTGAAATGTTCAGTGAACTTTGTGTTTTTATGAATGTTAGCACTTCCTGCATATACACTGATATTTTTATGTTGTTTTATTTTGAGAAAATGCCTTTTCTGAAATTTTTGATGTAGTTTTTTTCTTTTCCGTCTGTCTAAATATTTCATTGATATCACCATTTTTATATATGCATATATATGTATATTTTTTTAATGAATGTTATATTGTTATGTATGAATACTACTTTCTCTATCAATTATTTTTTCACTTTCTTAATTATACCTGTTTAGAGTAGAAGTGTTATTTTTTTATTTTAATGTAATTAATTTACAACTTTTCCTTTATTATTAGTATTTCTTTTTAAAAGTTATTCATTCAAAAATATTTTGCGATATGTGGTATGTTGACAGATAGTTATGTATGTATGTAGGTAGGTAGGTATGTAGGTAGGTAGAGAGACAGATTGAGAGATAAGGAGCAATAATAATTCTTCTCTATTATATTATAATGATATTGTTATTTGTTTCAGTTGAACAAATGAAGACAGTTGTATGTACTTGATCATCAAAACAATATTCTATTTTTGTACTTGCCAAGCATAAAGTGCAAGAATACAAAGATATAATTTTTGCTAACCTATTTATTCACAGATAGAAATATTGGGAGCCTTTTTTTCTAAATCTCTGAAGAAGATTTTCTTCAGATCAATCTCTGAACTGTTGCTTAGTAAAGCTTACATAAGGGGATCACACTGCAAATATAACATTCTTACTAGAAGTACATTGTTTAAGGGGAAAAGTAATATTGCATAAATTTTCATGTTGTTCATTCAAAAAAACCAAAGTAGCATCTGTTTAAGAAGGGTAAGTGGATTTTCTTTTCGAAGGACTTTTCAAGAAAAACAACAGCAAGGATAACTTCTATTTATGATCGATAGAAGTCTACATAACAAACAACGCTTTTGCTTTCTTAATAAGGAGGACTTTCCTTCTAAAGGACCAACAGCTAACAAACAAGGATGGAAGACAAAGATGTATTTTTCAGACCAGTTATACTGAAAAGAAACATAAATAAAAGCTGCGACTTTGTGTCAGTTTCAAATGTATCTCTTGGACAAGAAGTCTGAACTACTATCGTGTGACATTTTTAAGAACAGTATGTTGATATATTTTTCTTTTATGTTTCTATCTTAAATTTAAATATTAAAAATAAACCATTCAAAGCAATTTAATAAACATAAAATAATATGAACTTTGATTAGAAAGGTCAAAAAGCTGGTAAGTGAAATGACCACATAATAGGAAATGGAATTTCTCTTTTTGTGTATTTCTCCAATTGCATAAAATAGTTTGACTAAGCAATTTTATTTTGTTTTTTCATAACACATCTCATTGTAGCATACTACATAAGATTTTTGTTTAAATCTCCTGTTTATTTTCTCTGTCTCTATCTATCATCTATTTATCAACTGTCTATCTATTGATTTATCTATCTATCGTGTATGCATTATCTGCTTATCATCTATCTAATCTTGTTTTCAGGGCGAATAATTTTTCTGTTTTTATTTTCATTGATAATATTAGGTGCTACATTAATAGAATGTAGTTATTGATTCTCTCTTAAACATGTGAGAAAGTGGCATCATTGCTTATGGTGTCTTAGAACACCACACAAAGGGATCAGGTATTGGGAGGGAGTTAATGACTTTAATTTTGGAAAATCTGAGTCTGTGGTTTATATCTCTTTTAACTGCAAATATCTAATAAACAGCTTTGAAAACAATTTTGGGATATCATGAAAAAATTCTGAATTATTACTTCACAAAGAACTTTAAGTATAGGTATGGAATTGAGCTTGAAAGTAAATGAACACATTTGAAAGTAAATAAACACATTTAAAAGTAAATTATAGTGACAAATCTAAGTAATATTTTAACAGGCTTAATGATTTTATATATATAAATTATATACCATGAAGATTATACTATATTATGCTTAAATTATTTCTCTATCCTGTCTCATAACATATTACACAACTGTAGTAATTAAAAAAGTATGGCACTGGCATAAAGAAAGTATACAGAACAATTAAATATACAACAATAGAGAACCCTTAATTAAACCCTCACCTAAATGGCCAAGCAACATTTAACAAGTAAGTCAAATATACACATTGGGGGACAACATGGCTTCTTCAACGAATAGTGTTAGAAAATTAGATATTCACATGTAACAGAATGAAACTGGCCTCTAATTTTACACCATACATAAAAATACAGTAAAAAATGGGTTAAATAACTAAAAACAAAACCTGAAACTGTAAAATATATATAAAGCCTAATGGTGCAACAATTATGGAAAAAATAGGGAGGTTTCTTTAAAAAATTAAAGATAGAATAAAGATAGAACTACCATATGATCTGTGAATCCCAATTCTGGGCATTTATCCGAGATTGAAACCAGGATGCCAAAGTGGTATTAACATTTCAAGATAATTCACAATAAACAAGCTATGGAAACAATCTAAAAGTCCATCAACAGATGAATGGAAAGGAAAATATGATGTATATATATATATATATATATATATATATATATATATATATACACACACACACAAGGGAATATTATTCAGTCTTAAAAAAAGAAAATCCTGCCATTTGCTGTATGTATGGACAGGAGGACATTATGTAATGTGAAATAATCCACAAATGAACAAATGCTACATGATTCCACTTACGTGAGGTACCTAAAATATTCAAACATATAGAAGCAGAAAATAAGACCATAGAGAATAGAAAATAGAGTAGAAGAGAATAGAAGAGAGGAGAGGAAAGGAGAGGAGAGAAGAGAAGACAAACATTATAATTAGCATATTATGGAACTGGGTTAAGGGAAAAATGGAGGCTCTTTTAACTCATATACTCATAAAATTTCAGTTATAGAAGATGAATTAGATTTAGAGATCTGCTATACAGCATAATATCTATAGTAAACAATACTGTACTGTGTATTTAAAAATTTGTTTAGGATAGATCTTATGTTAAGTGTTTTTACCATAGTAACAAGGACACAGAAATATTTTGTCTAAGTGGTAGAAATGTTTATTACCTTGACTATGGTGATAATTTCATGGGTGTATGCATATGTGCAAACTCATTGAATTATATATATTAAATATGCCCAGATTTTTGGAGTAACAATCTTTTTTTTTCTTAAAGATTTATTTTACTGTTTTTGATAGACACAGAGAGAGACAGAGGGAAGGGGGAGGACCCAGAGCAGTCTCCATAGTTGTAGGGTACATCATAATTTTTGACATGGATTCATTCCACGTAGGTGGGCGGAAGCCATGCAGGGTGGGAACTGGGCTGGGGGCCTCCCACATGGGAGGCACACCACCTTGAGCCAGGAGCCAAACTGGGGGACAAGAACCAAATAGGGGCGCCTCCCACATGGGAAGCTGACCCCAGTTCAGCATATGGGTTCACATGGGCCAGGGCCAGGATTCAATCCTCAGTCCTTGGGACAGCAAAGCTAGTGCTCAACCTGCTGAGCCATCCTGGCTTTCCCCCAGAGTTTTGTGTATCAATTATACCTCAATAAAGCTGTTTTAAAATATTAAAGAAAATTGGCAGATATTTGCTGGCTAAGTGAATTACTTAGAAACTGACAATCAACGCTGAAATGTAGGATGTGGGCAATGGTATAAGGAATTATGTTGTTACCACTCATCAATACGTGCTTATTTTCCTGAATATGAGATATAGAACTAACTTAATATCAACATTCCTCATGTTTGTGCATTGGGTATTTTTTTTAATATTAAAGCAATCTTTATAGTTTCAGAAAAGATATAGTACTTTCTGTGTCTACCTAATGCCAGCCCAGCCCAGTCTGAGAATTCGTTTGTTACTACTGCTTCTACTTGTTGAAGCTAGAGAAATCACTTAAGTTGCTGTTGTTGTTGCTATTGTCGAAAACATTATAGAAAAAATTTAGATATATTGACACATATGTGAGACTTTGAATCAGGAAAGCAAAAAATGAAAAATATTATTTAAAAAAGTAACAAATATAGAGATTAATCAGGAAATATTTGATTCTTTCTGGTATTAAGTCCTTCTGGAGACCCAAATTACATAAAATTGTAAAGAAATATTTGCTATCTGGTAAGGATTTCCAGTCAAGGAAGCATTCATACACACACAAGTCATGAGTTGACTCAGGAAACACTTGCCTACCTGTACTTGAATAACTTCTAAAAAGAAACCTACAGAGATAATCTTTACATCTGTAATCTATCTTTGGATCTTTCGCCAAGACAACTAAGTAGGATTTATGCCAATTGTGGAGATTTGTTTGTGATTTGATAATTACAACCTTAAGAGTTGGAAATTAAAGATCAATTATTTTACATATATGCCAATAAACATTCAACAGCACTAAATATAGAATATTGCACATGCTAATTAGTATTTTCAATCCATTTCTAATGTCATTGTCATATCTAGTATTCATAGTGTTTTTGAGGACTTTTATTACTATCTTTCTGTTGAAAGGGAGTATAATTATTCATTTGCATTATCACAGTATAGAAGAGTAGGCAAAACCATTATAAGATATACAGATATTAAACGTTTTTCTAAATATTTATAAATAGAAAAAATAAAATTCAATATGGATAAGTACAGTTGAATCAGGAAAAAAAGATGTCAATAAAAATTTATCACCTGTTGTCTGTACTCATAATTAAAATCATGACATCATGAGTCAACATATTTCTGTGCTTAGTGGACCTATAATTATTAATTTATATTGGAGTTCAAATGAGCTGAAAGTTATAGTGTAATACTATGCAGAACTACCAATCCAGAATTCAAAGTTATATGTCATTAACTATGTCCTTTGGCCTTGAAGATATTATTAAATTTATAGACTTAATTTATTTCTTCACACAATAGTTTAATCACACCTACCCTAATTATCTTGCAGGAATTTTGTGAGATGAATAGCACTGCTGCTGATTCAAGGTAAAGACAAAAGAGAGATGATATGTTTCATGTTTGAGCAGAGATATTTTGTTAACGTATCTTTATGAAAAGTAATTTTACATCAAATATTATATGTTGGAAGATGAGTTCAAAGTTAAACAACTCACATTGTATGAATTTAAAGACCTAATGATCTTATATCTAGGAGTAGGAGAGTGGCTGAAAGAACAAAAGAACACCCACCCCCTAAAAAGACTAATGAAATATCCACACCATGGAAATCAAAAAAGAAATAGTTTAATTTACTTGGTAGGATTGAGGAAGTTTTCCTGTATACTGTAGATTTTGAACTTGACTTTGAAAAATTAGTAAAATAATCATTAAGAGGAGGTAAGGTAAACAGTGGTATTTCTTTTTAAATATATTTTTATTTATTTATTTTTATCTTTAACAGAGAGAGAGAGATACAGAGACAGAGACAGAGAGAGAACTGAACTGGGGGAGCTCCCAGTTCAGCACATGGTTCTGCATGGGCTGGGGCCGGGATTCGATCCCCGGTCCCCGGCACTGCAAAGTAAGTGCTTGACCCACTGAGCCATCCTGGCTTCCCCAGCAGTGGTATTTCAATAATATATGATAATCCAGATATTTTTTGAGTTTTGGTATGGAATGGACATAGTAGAAGGCAACATAAATACCATGTTGGCATGATGAAACTTTTTCTGTAGTGTGTAGGCAATATAAAATTCTGTAGGAACAGTATTTTTTGATTTCTCATACAACAATAACAGGCTGGGAGCGACAGAGTAAAAGAAAATCAAACCAAAGAAACAATGGGGTTGTCATAATTCTTACTGCAAAATTCTCATTGTAATTGTGATTGCTTTCTTCTGTGTTTCCTAAAATCTCTTCATGTCCTCTAAATCTAATCTCAGAAACATAATGTACAGTACAACTGCTATCGAGAGTATGCATTCATAAAATGTATAAATATTTGCAGTTAACCCATACTGTTTCATAATTATTGTTCAAGGAAATGTAAAAGAATTTGGGAAACATTTTAGGGAGAATAACAGAACACATATGATTCACATAAATCTGGGCACACCTGGATTTTAATCTCAAATATGACTTCTACTTGCCATGTCAACTTGTACAAATCATTGAGTGGTTTTAAGTCATTTTTTCTCAAATATAGAATTAACAAAGTCTAGCAAAGATGTTGGTAAAAAATTAAATGAGATACTGTAAAGTGTCTGAAATACTTCTTGTTAAATTGTGGTTCATGAGCCCATGAATATATCTTTAATATAAAGGGTGAATAATATTCTCTCATTTAGTATTGTATGTAGTACAGTTGCAGGCCAGTGCTACTACCCAGATTCAGGAAACACCAAACACAAACAAACAAACAAAAGATTTATGAACTTGTGCAGAACCACATTTTACAATTTTTGTCACATAATTTTTCTCCCCTCATAGAGAAAAAAAAATGAGTAAAAATTGACACTGATTTTAAGGTCATTCAGTTTATTTTTACCAACTTTGTCCTTTCTTTGATGTTATCATCTTTGAAATTAATCAGTACTTTTTTAACATTTAAAACTTTGGTAACAAGACTATAGTCCTCTCTACCCCAATTTCTACCATTATTCTTGTTGACAGCTTCTAGTGGATAATACTTACAGCTAATAACATTACCTAGTTCTTGAGCTTGTTTCCAATGACTTCAGACACTGAATTTTATGGACATATATTTTTTATTATCTGTAACTGATTTATTTGGAAAATTTTTGTAATATTACATTTTATAACCTACATCCCACCATACAGCTAATTTGTTCTACTTTTCCAACTTTCTGATTTAGCAGATGCCCCAGTTCATTAAAACCATTACACTATCTTCCATTTTCAAAGAAGTCTCTTCTCTATTATTATGCCTCTTTTTTCAGTAATATTCCATGGCTCATAGTTCAATAAGATGCTTTCTTATTTTAAAGTCTCATGCTTTTTCCTTTTTTTTTATTATTCTTATCTGAAAAAGTAAGCTACATGATTTCTGTCTACATAAAATATTAGAACACATTATTCCTAGTATAAAATGATCATCATAAAACTAAAATAATCTTTTATCACATCAATTCTATGCAAAATACCTGGTCAATTAATCTTCATCTTGTTGCAATTCTTTCAGAGACTGTTCATGCACTTCAAAACCTGTTTTCATATTTTTATTAGACATATATCTATCATCTCTGAAAATCAAGCATATACACATACTTTTATATCAATGAATGCAATGCACACTGCTATTTTTAAAAGGTGGGTGCTTTTTCTGCTATAATAATCTTTACACTTGTCTCAAGAAAACTATTCTCTCCTCTCACGTTCTTCTTTTCCTTTACTTAGTTTCTTCCTTGGAGGATTCATAAGGCATATATTTCTATTTTACCATGCACATCCCCAGGACTTAATAAAGCTATCAATTATAGGTACATACATGCTATTTCATTTAGGGATAGATTGCTTTGCAAATTACCTTAAAGAAGATAATGGGCCGCTATACATCAGGAATGTTTAATTGTATGCTGATTATAGTCAAATAATGATCCCTTTCAAGAGGTTCATGTTCTTTAAGCACACCAGTTATTGTGATTTTTACATATCTATAATTTGTTTAGTATTTTCTCTTTATTTGGGGGATTAAACATATGAAAAATAAAATTTCCTTACACTTCTTTCCTTAATCTCTTTTGGCTTGAAACAAAAGAGTAACACCACCAATGACTGATAAATAATTGGATTTTCTTGGTGTACACCTCTATCTTAGTTTTAGACTTTAATAGGTAGTTTTTATGTTTATACAGTATTTTCTATCGTCCTTTAATGCATACTCATCTGATGTATAAATTTACAAAATAATGAATCTTCTACAATGTAAAAGTCACTGGTAACAATGTACTTGACCAAGAGCAATGATTACTAATATTCTTTTATTTAGTAATTGTTATACAGTAAGATCTTGCCCGATTCTTTCAGGTTTATTTACATTTCTTCCAGATGATTTAATAACTTGAAGCTTGTAGTAGAGACCATTGACCATGGGTAAGTGAAAAAGCAAACAAAACATTAAAAAAAAAGAAAGTCAGGGAAGCTGAGATGGCTCAGAGGGTTAAGTGTTCGCTTTGCAGCCCCAGGGACCAAGGATTGAGTCCTAGCCCCAGCCCTTGTAGACCCGTGTGCTGAACTGGGCTGTGCCTCCCATGTGCGGGGCTCCCAGCCCAGTTCCTGCCCTGTACAACCCCCGCCAACCTGCGTGGAATGAAACCATGTCAAAAAGAAGTTGTGGTACATTTACACAATGGAATACTACTCAGCGATAAGAAATGATGAAATACAGTCATTTGTGACAACATGGATGGACCTAGAGATCATCTTATTAAGTGAAATAAGTCAGACTGAAAGAATCCAGAAAAATATGACCTCACTTATAGGTGGAATATAAAACTGAAAGTTATAAAGACACAGAGACCTATGGACACACTCAATAACTTGGTGATTGCCTGAGGGAAGTGGAGGAGTGTGGAGGGAGAGAGTGAGGGGAGGTGGGAGAGGACACCAGCATTATGGACACACTCTATGGTTTGGTGTTTACCTGGAGAGGAGGGAGGAGGGGGTAGGGAGAGTTGTGGGGGGAGGGGG
>PVKE010036215.1:0-16506 GCA_004027555.1 Craseonycteris thonglongyai | reverse complement strand
GGGGAAGTTGCTGGCTGGGGGTTGAAAGATTACCAAGCTGGTTCTGTTAGTCATTTATTCAGATATTTGTAATGGAGATAAATCCCTTCTTATTTTCTGAAACTCACCTATTAGTAAATCAGAAAATTTGTAGTCTTTCAAGTTATTTTAAAAATCTGAGAGAAGAATGTTACTTAGATATCCATTATCTAAATTGATGTGATCAGTTGAGAGCATGCCCTAGGGCTTGCAAGCAACGGGACCAGAAAACATTTGTTTTTACCAGTTAGCTTGAAAAGACTAGAAAAGAGTAAGAATCAGCATTTCATGCATCTCGAGAACTTAATATCTGATTACCCCCCCACTTGACAGATACAAAAACTGAAGCTCGATAAGAGTTAAGTCGATGCCCAAGGTGAGACTCCAGTAAGTGGCAGAAATCAGGCTTTGGGTTTCTGGCTGCTAAGAATGCCTTGCTCACTATGATATTCTCCTTAATCACCACTGGATTTTATATAATATAAACAAGCTTGGGGATTAAAATGAGCTCAGTTCTAGGTTTTCCAAAGCCCACATTGCTGTTGCTTGACAGCTTTTCATTGAATATGTCTGCGTGCCAGAAACTCAACAAATCATCTTCATCCTGGCCAAATTCAGACTAGTTAGTTAGGAAGATAACATCTAAACACATAAGAGAGGGTCACTGAGTTTGTAATTTGTTTGATATGTTGCCTGCTTTAAGTTACTTTGAATATGAGCTGCTAAATGCATTTTGGAGGTGTATAGAAAGAACTCTGAGAACTCAAGAGAAAGAAGCCACTTGGGTTTGCTTGCTTTTATTTTTGTTTAAAATTTGTGTTTTAAAAGTTAGAGTAAAGCTAAAGTGAAGTGGCATTTCATTAACTATGTTTTTAATACAGTTGAAACTTATTTTCCCTTAATTTGATAGAAGAATATCTAGCAAACTCACGTGTTTTTTTGCTACTGCTTTTAGTGCCCGTTTAAGAACTTTTACTTAATTTAGAAGGTATGTTCTGGGGTTAAAAACATGGTCTTTGGTGTCAGACTCCCTGGATTCGGAGCTCATGTCTGTCAATAACTGTGTGATGTGCACTCCGTAGTTCACTTTCTTCACCTGTAAATGGGGAGAAGGGCAGTACTTAGGGGTGTTTGAAGGACAAGAGCTTCGCACAATGCCCTGCCTGACATAGTCCTTGCTCAAAAACGTTAGCTGTCATAGGGGGCTGAAACACATTCCCTTTCATAAAGTAAGTGATCTTTGAGAACCAAGAATTTAGCAGAAATACAGGCAATGCATTTGTTGATCGCTGTATACTTCTTTGCTTTTAAAATGTTAGCTTCCCTGGGAACTGGTCTATTTTTAACAGCTTAACTCACTTACTTATCAATATTTGCTATTATTTAGAAAAGAAGCTAGTGTCTCTTAGGTAATAAATGATAGTTACGTTGATTTTCAGTACAGTGAATCCAATTGAGATGCAGTGTACATTCATAAAGATCATATTTTTATATACCTAATATTAATACTGTCTAATACTGCCTAATACTGTCAAGTATTCACATGAAAATGCAGATTTAGAACTCATGTGTAACCTGTAAAGACAATTTTTTTTTTCTAACTGGTGTTATAGTTTTTTAAGGATCAAGAAAATTAAGTTATATGTACTCCTGATTCTGTATTTGGAAATGCCCCTTTGGTTTTGTGTTATTAATGATGGAGAGCCAGATTGTGAATTTTCTGAGTAAGGGGTGAGCTCTCAATAAATTTGAAAACCCTAAGACAGTGATTCTCAGCCAGGGGCGATCTTGCACCCTGTGAGGCATTTGGCTATGTCTGGAGATGCTGGTAGCTATCCTACCACTTTGGGCTGTTACTGGTATCTGGTGTGTAGAGGGTCAGGCGTGATGCTACACATCCTGCAGTGCAGACAATCCCCACAGGAAAGAACTGCCCAGAGCAAAACGTCAGTGGTATTGCTCTCAAGAAACCCTGCCTTTACCAGTTTCTTCATCTGGTAGCTGAAAAGTTTAGGTAACTAATATGGAGACTTTCACTGAGTACTTTCCTAAGGTTAGGGAGCAACCAATGTATTATTATACGGCTTGGAGGAATAGGTTAAGTATGAATAAACAAATGAAGGAGAGCACCTTTCATTTTAGACATTGATTTAAATTAACATGAATGAATTTAAATGAATTTGTTATGTCTTCTTTTTTTATAGATGTATGAAGAATCTGGTCAGCTTTACAAATGTCATTCCTGAGTGGCACCCACTTCATGCTGCCCATTTGGGTCCATGTAACAATTGCAACGATAAGTCACAAATAAGAAAGATGGTATTAGAAAAGTGAGTTAAAATTGCCTTACTGATTTTTAAAACGAAATGAAAGTGGATTTACATATTTTTTTTATTGTGTAGAATTGAAAGTAATGACTGCAGAAGTTTGAGTTCACATATATTTGTGAATCACCAGAATGCCTCTCTGTCGGGAACCGTGGCCACTAGGCAAGCTGTCCTAGGCAGATGCCACTGAAGAGCTGATGTAGATATGATGGTCTGACCCCACTACAAGTGCCTGTCATTCTTTTGCCTTTTTCTTCTCTTTAAGGATATTCAGCTTCAGTTTTTCTCTCCTCTGCTAAGTGCCTGGAGTCACTAGAACTCTGGGATTTCCTTAATTTAATTTTGAGAACTAAGATGATTCGAAGATGAGCCACAGTCTCATTAGTCTGAATTTCCATCTTCTCCCAGGCCTCGGTCTGCTAATTCTTCCTCTTATAAGCTTTCTGCTGCCCTTGATCAGATAGATATGTTTTTATTATGTTTTGCCAGCCTTTCTGTTTGCCCTCAGTGGGAGGACTAGTCAGTATCACCTTTTCCAGCATTGCCAGACGCTACACATCTTTAAACTCACAGGTCAGTTCCATTTTAGGCAGTTTGTCTATTTTAATACACGTACACATGTGTACATCCTCTTTAACGTTCATTTTCTGCTGTCTTTAACTCTTCATAAGGAACTATTTGAAAGTATAAGTTGATGCAATAAATAACCAGTTGATAGTCTTACCTTTTCTGATGCCCTTGGATGTACCAAGAACCCCTTAGAATCTTTTCTAAGGTTTTATTTTCATTTAAGCAATGAATTCTCAATCTGATAGTGCCAAGACTTAAAAAGGAAAAGAGAGCAGGGCCTCTCCTACCCCATATTCAGGCATCTACTTTAAACCTTCAGGTCGTATTTACTTGACATTTCAAAACTGAGTTTATTCCACCTTCACACAGTCTTTTCCTTTTTCAGCGGTTGAGTATGAGGGCTCTTGACCAACATCTGGGGCCCATCTCTATTTAACCGCTCCTGTCCTTCCATGTGATTACATTTTTGGTTAAAGCACTCATTGTTTATTACAAATATATATATTCCCTTTCTAGCCAAGCAGTATACGTGGTTATGTTTCATTTTTTTATAACAAGACTTTTTTTCTGGGATTATTAATTGCCATATGTTTCATTTGCTTTGTTTATATACACTGTGATTTTTTTCCCAAGTTCTTCTAACACCCATTAATAATTGTCTAAACATTCAGATGCTACACAATTTTTTAGTCTTCCTCCCCTTTTTTTCTCCTGGAAACCTCTTTTCTGCTCCTTTTTGTCCTTTTGCTCCATTGTTCCAGTCTGTGCTGGTTCTGCTGTGGGCCTGGTGCGTGGGGAGTGCTCTGTATACACGTCCACTATTCCATTTCTTAGCCCGAGGTCTTGCTACCACATTCTTCACATTTGTTACCTATGGATAGAGTCTTGTAGCATTCATGTCTCCACTTCATTCTGCTACCTGAATGACTGCTCTTCTGTTTGCTTTTTATCTTCTAAATATTTATTGTCTCCTTGTCTTGTTTGCTTATTTCTCCTTTCCTTTTGTCCTTCTGGTTTATTATCTTTTTCTCTCTTTCACTATCATCTGATAGCATTTGAGTGGGAGGACAGAGTGAGAAAGAAGAGATATCTTCAGCCAGAAGTCCACAGTCTGTCCAGGCTGCTTGCGATCCTTGCGTTGAGCTCTAAGTATGTAGGGAGCCTCATTTTTTTTTTTTTTTTTTTTTTTGAACCCGCTCCTTGATGAGGGCTTGAAGGGCAGCAGGGGCAGGTGTGTGCCCCTGCACTTGGACCATTGGATTGCTTGAGGCTTCTTGGGGTATTTAATTTCATCTTACAGTTGATATCTGCTTTTCAAGCCCCATCACTGAAGATGAATTGTTTATCTGTTAATTGGTCACATTGCAACATAAAATTTTTAATTATACAAATACAGTATGTTGTTTTGCTTACATTAAAGATTCATGCTCTGATCTGGAAATCTGTTAGGTATAACAGTTTCAATGAGAAATGTATGTAGAGTTTAATGGGTCAGTTTATAGGCAGAATTTATAATTTGGTCAATTATTATATTCAAAAGTAAATTAAACCAGCATGTAAAGTTTCACTTAAAATTTAAATGACAAGGTCTTTTTCAAAGTCCTTTGCAATTTTTTACTTTGAAGCTTGTATAACTTGATTTGTTGGTGTTTAATGGAATTTAAAAGCAAGTTTAATATAGTTCGTAGGGATAACTTTAATTATTTCCATCATGATATCGTGCATAACTCAGTCTTACAGCATTCTAAAAACTAATAGTTGTGAAGGTTCCCTGAACACCTTGTCTCAGGTAATCCCTCTCTGATTGAATCCTGGCCCTGGCCTGTGCAGACCCATATGCTGAACTAGGGTGTTCTTCCCAGGCAGGAGGCCCCCAGTTTAGTTCTCACCCCCCCAGTTCGGCCCCTGGTTCAAGGGGGTGTGCCTCCCATGTGGGAGGCCCCCAGCCCAGTTCCTGCCCTGCTCAGCCCCCGCCCCCCTGTGTAGAATGAAATCATGTCAAAAACTGATGATGTACAACTATGGAGACTGCTCTGGGCCCTCCCCCTTCTCTCTGTCTCTGTCAAAAACAAAACAAATCTTTAAAAAAAAAATTACATTTGCAGACTTTTTCTGCCTAAACCCTACATTATTACAGTTCAGAAGTAATATATGCATGTTAAGTTTGCATTTTCTAAAATATGAATTATTATACATTAGTTGTGATGAAAATCAAAAACTTGTCCTCTAGGCCATTAGCACAAGACTTACCGTACTGCTTTTTGCGTGTCAGAGACTGGCTGTTCTTGTGCTGATATTGGTAGCAAGCAGGGCATTCTGCAGAGCTCCCTTGTACTGGCTTCTCTCTCTCCTGTTTTCTCACCTTTTCCTGAGGGTAGAGCCATAACAGAAGGGGTTAAACCTCACCTTAGAGAGAGGAATGCAAATCTTAGCTGGAAATCTCCTGTTCCAGTCCCTTTAACCCAGGCTGGGGCAGTCTTCTACCCTGACCCCAGAGGCTGGAAATGAGACAAGCTGAAGTTAGGAGTAGGAGGTACTATAACTTTTAGGGGACACTAGAGTCAGGGGACTCAGGAGGAAAGTAAACTAGAAAAGGAGTACCATTAAAAATGCCCATTTAAAAATCATTCACATATGTAAAACCACACAAAGGAGGTAGGAAACTTCTGAATCAACAAGAGGATGTTATAGTCACTAGCCTGAGGAGGTACCTTGGAAAGGTATCAGATGAGGCCACGAGAACGAAATATTAACTACTTAAAGAGAGTCGGGTAAATATTAACTTCTTAAAGAGAGTCGCCTGCAGTTCCAGCGGTGAGATATACAAGTATCTAGTTTTACGATGGGTCGTTGCAAAGATGCACTGTTTACATTTTAACGTACTTGAAATAAGAATCTAAAATTGATGGCATGGTACAGTTTAATTGGCAGTATTCTTTCATAGTGCATTTTGCAGTCAGTGGCATCTTTGATGAAATAGGTATGATAACAACCAGTGGGAGTTAAACATTATAGACAGCTTGCAGGACTTATTTGTAGGTACTTATATTTTGAAGACTTAATTATTCTCTAACTGGAATGACTGACAATGGATAATTCATAGCTTTGTCAGTCTGAGTGATCTGCATTTTGGACATTGAGTCACACGTTCATTTTCAGCTGAGTAAGTTTTGATAAGCTAAGAAGGTTTGACAGCTGCCTAAATATTGGGAAGAGAGATATTTAACATTTTTCTTAAATCCTGAGAGCTTTGTTAAATTTAATTACTTGAGGCTCATCTTTGGATTCCGTTTTCTACTGTGGCATGTTAGTGTAGTGGCATAGTTTGAAATTGTGGACATCTTGAATCTATAGTAAATTAACTAGTATATTGTATTTCCTTCTCTACTTAGTTACAAATTAAACTTTTCCTAAGTGGAATGTTTAATTTGATGAACCTCTCTACTTCCTGAGGTAATGGGGAGAAATGGGTCATTTTATCAGCATGTTGGAGTTTTTTAAATGTTTATTTCACATTTTAGATTTGTAGCTTTGTTACACACATTACTTGTCCCCCCTAACAGAAGCAGTTCGTTTGGGCACTTTATACCCAAGAACACGTCTGGTTTTTTCCTTTGACTCTACAAAGTGGTTACTAAGAGATGTTCCTTAAGCCGAAGCAACTCTAGCTCACAGAGCAGTTTTTGGTTAACAGTCTGTGTTATAGCTGTATTGCCTGATAGCTTCCAACTGCCAGTGATCCCGTTCTGAGAAGGGTTTAACATTATGACCCTCTTAGAGTGAATTCTCCCTTTCTCATTAAGGCCTGCATCTGGAGGTGCTCAAGACGAAACAGTGCAGTTAGCCTTGAATGTGCTGTAGCTTACTCGCTCCAAACTATCTTTCATATATCCAGTCGCAATGATGTTAAATTTGGTTTCTCTTCCATTTTCTCCGACAGAGTATCTCCCATATTCATGGTGCACTTTGTACAAGGCTTACCGCATAACGACTTGGAGCACTACATGTTTCCTTTTGAAGGCTGTCTTTACCAAATAACTTCAGTAATTCAGTATCAAGCAAATAATCATTTTATAACATGGGTTGTAAATGCTGATGGTAAGTGTTTAAACATTCTTCTTTTATGGTAATAAGCATAGAGACTAAACTTGTTTTCTTAAGACAAACTTTGCCTTAACTCTTTCTTCTGTATCTTACCCTTCCTTGCCTTTAGTTCTTCTGCCCGGTACTCCACCCTGTCACTATGGTTCAGAACCACTCCTAACTTTTTGCTTCACTTACATAAGTACATTTATGGGCATACACATGCATATGCATATTTCTTTTTTAGACAAACAGTGCTATCATATTACTGGTGGCTTACAGCTTGCATTTTTTCAACTTAATACCTTTGCTTTTATTTATTGTATTCCATGAGTAGTAGTACCTGTTCACTGTGGAAAAATAAATGGTGGCAATTTTTTTGTTAGTTTGTTGGTTGGTTTGTTTTTTAGGTATATAACCTTGTACTTCTCTTTAAAAGAAAATATATAGTATTATACTAAAGGTTTTTTACTGAGGAAAAATAAGTTTTGCTTAGTTGCAATTGTTAGTAATATAAAGAAAAGTAAACATTTATTTCTGAGACTTATTCAGCATTAGACTGTAGCTTTCTCAGGTAAAGTAGAATTTCTGAAATCCATGGTTTGCTAATAGCTACAGTCAAGCTAAAGCCTTTATTTAAACAATTAAGCTTTTCAACAGAAGGTTAAGTAATACAGCTCATGGATTTTGCAGATTTTTTTTCCCTTCCACTTGTTTAATGTGGTTTCCTACTGAGTTTGTTTTCCTTACAATGTTCACTTGTTTTAGACAAGATAACCTAGTCCCCCTTAAAGTGCTGTTATTTCAGGCCATTGGTAAGGGGTCACTTTGATATCTTTCTAGTTTTCAATTTTCTCTTATTTCTCTTTTCACATTGATATTTCCTTCTGGGAATGGTTTGGGTGGATGGCACAATAATGTGTTATAAAAGCACTAAACTGGAACATTACCAGTATAATTGTTGCCTTAAAAATTTAACCCTACTTTAGAATTTCGGAGGAACAGGTTCTCATAAACAAAAACTAAAAAAGCAACTTATTTAAATTTTTTACTACATTCCAGGGAATGAGAAGTCCTCTTCAGGTAGAGGAGGTTAGATGGTTTCCAACCCTGGCAGCTTAAAAAAATCACAGCTTATTTAAAAATCTCCTAGTTTTCCTCTAGACCAATGGTTTGTCGCTGGAGATTGGGTCTGAATATTAATCAGGTGATTCTAAGGTGCACATGTGAGAGAACCACTGACAGGCAGACAAAAAAATCTCAAAGTTGTGATGGGTTTAGGACAAGAAGTAGTGGGTTCAGGAGTCTGAGGGCATAGCCACGTGAACTTGGCACATAGTTTTGTTTGGGGGTTTGTTATGTATAGGGGGGGTTAACCTTTTCCTTTGTCATCCGTCATCTCATGTTTACTTGACAAATGAGAAAAATGAATCTCAGAAAGAAAAAACAGGTACCTAAATACCTACTCTTCTTGTTTTAACAAAAAAAGAAAAGAAAATGTTGGTACTTGAGGTAACAGCTTTATTTATCTCAAAAGGGAAACATTTTATTTTCTGATGTTGTTGGATAAATTATTAGGCGATAGTGTTCTAAATTACAGAAGTTAAATACACTCTGTCTTGATATCTGTGGGTGTTTTAGGACAAGGTAGAAACTACCTCAGTTTTTCAAATTTCTGGCTGTTAGTCTATAACTTGGTTATCCAAATAAGGACTTAAATACTTGGCAGAGAAAAAGGATATGGCCATGTCTCAAGTGTTCTCCTTTGGTGGGTATTCAATGATATAGCGGTTACATGGTGGCTTTTGAATGTCTCACCTCTCTCACTTTTCTACCCCCTCCCCCAGGAAGTTGGCTGGAATGTGATGACTTAAAAGGCCCATGTTCTGAAAGGCGTGAGAAATTTGAGGTTCCTGCTTCAGAGATACATATTGTTATTTGGGAAAGAAAAACCTCCCAAATGACAGATAAAGCCCCTGCCTGTCTTCCACTCCAAAAGACTAATGACCAGTGTGCTTTGCATGATGAGAAGCAGGTGCCTCCAGCACTGTGCTCGGTGGGTGATGCAGCCTCAGGAACAAGCCCCGCCGATACGGCCATTGCTCCAAATACTCTGTCCTGGGATGAAGCTGCTGCTTGTGGACACCGTTTACTTTCAGGTCCAGAAGGTTTAGTTGATGGTAATACGTTACCTGTGACACTAGAAGGAATGCAGGTTAACTCTGAAGGTTTCCTCTTGGGAAATGTACCTGCAGCAAAAGCTGGAGTTGTCAGAACAAATGCTTTGCAATCACAGGAGTCACTAATGACTTCTTTAGTGTCAGCTCCATGTAAGGAAAAGCTTACTCAAGACCCATTTGTAGATTTAAACTTTCCATCTCGGATTGTACAGCTGAATGCAGAGAATGCTGTAATCACTAAGCCTGCAGTCATTACTCCTGCTACAGATCCTCTACGGGGAGAAAAGGCAAGAGAAATTGAGGGTACAGTTGCCCTAGAGAAGGATGCTCCTTTACAACAACTCCTTTCACCCAAAACTAAGAAATTAAAACCAGAAGGACATGTTACACCTCAGGTATCTAAATTGAAGAAAAAAGAAATAGCACCTCAAACCATAACAGCTAAGTCATTACAGAATCCACCTTCGAAAGAAACTCAGAAGAAACCATTTGTGGGAAGTTGGGTTAAAGGCTTACTAAGCAAGGGTGTTTCTTTTATGCCTCCTTGTGTTTCCGCTCAGAATAGAGATGCAATAACTGATTTGCAGCCTTCGGTTAAGGGGGCAAGTAATTTTGGCGGCTTTAAAACTAAATG
This sequence comes from Craseonycteris thonglongyai, assembly GCA_004027555.1. Taxonomy (NCBI): domain Eukaryota; kingdom Metazoa; phylum Chordata; class Mammalia; order Chiroptera; family Craseonycteridae; genus Craseonycteris; species Craseonycteris thonglongyai. Next base: position 6,694 of record PVKE010036215.1, on the reverse strand, counting down.
TAAAAACCAGAAGGATAACCGGGCGTCCAAGAAGTCTCGTAGGTGTGTGAATCCTGAAGCCAGCATCCCTCCAAGTCACCCGCTGTCTCCGGGCATGGCTTCTGTGCATGCCGAGGTTCACGCTGGCCCAGGAGGTGGGGAGAAGTATGCAGACACGTCGTACGGGCCTCACCTCGGCCACAGTTCTTGCAGAAATGGAAGTGGTGTTTCTTCAGCAGACCCTGGAGACTGTGTTGGGGATCAGATTCATAAACTTCGTCTAAAACTTCTTAAAAAACTTAAGGCAAAAAAGAAGAAATTAGCTGCTCTTATGTCTTCTCCCCGAAATGGAAAACTTCAAAGTGAGAATTTAGAACACGTGTGCCATTGTGGGTCGCCAAATGATGGGGAATCAATAGAAGACTTATTAAAAGAATTACAATATCAAATTGATATTGCCGATAATAAATCTGGAGGAAATATTATTCCTGATGTTTCCCCATATGGTGGTCAAACTCATGAAGAAATTTTAGCTGAATTATTGTCCCCTACCACTGTGGTTTCAACGGAGCTCTCGGGGAACGAGGAAGTTGACCTTAGATATTTGGAAGTGGGAGATAACCATATTCCAGCACCAGTGCCTGGTGAATTAAACAGTGTTCCCCAGAACACACCCTTGAGACAGGACCATAATTATTGCAGCCCCACCAAGAAAACCCCAAGTGAAGTTCAGCCAGACCCACTAACGCATAATGCTTGCGCTAGAATGTCGAACTTGGAAAGTTCCATGAAGACTGATATTTTCGATGACTTTTTTTCTACTTCAACATTGAATTCTTTGGCAGATGACACATTAGACTTACCGTATTTTGATGAGCATCTGTTTGAGAGTTGTTGAATGCTTATTCTTTTTTAAATTAATATTTATTCTTTCTTAACCTTATCATAAAGAAAATGTAAGCTAGTGAAGGTTTTACTTTTGGTTCTGCCCATAAAGTCTGTAACCGGTTTTATAAATTAAAATGATCAAGAATCTGTTCTTGTTGTTTACTTAATTTTGTACTTGTAGAACAGTGAGGATTTCAAAGTGTTAAAAAGGAAAAGTAGTGTCTTTGTTTCAGGCAGTTTGTGCAGTTTGGGGACATTAAATTTCTACATTTTAAATGTTGGTTACATGGCTTCAGGAAAAACACTATACAGACTTAAGTTACTGTATGTGGTATGTGAGTGACTTTCACCAAGGTTTTGTGGTCCCAGATAAAGCCTACGGTAAGCCTGTTTCTTATGCTGGTAGAATGCTGTGGAATAAAAACTTCCCCCATACAACTGGTCTTTTTTTCCTCCTTACAAAGTGTGGCAGAAAACTTTGTTACTAGGACTTTAAGTAATGGTAAGTGATCAATAAATGATCTATAAGAGGAAAAAGTAATCTATTTGTGTGTTGATGTGCAAAGACTTCTCATAAACTTCTCCCCTAGACATTTATTTCTATAACCATAGTAGGGTACCATCTAGCAATTCTGTGGGTTTCTGTTTAAGACATTGTAATTCAGTAATCCCTCCTTTTAAGCAGAGGATGTGTTTCAAGACCACCAGTGGGTGCCTGAAGCTATCTGGGTAGTACTAACCCCTGTGTACACTCTTTTCCTATACGTACCTGCCTATGATAAAGTGTATGGCTTCTCTGTCACGTCCGAATTGCCCACATCACTATTGTGCTTTGGGCGATTATGAAGTAAAATCGGGAACCAGTGTAGTTGAGCAGTGAACAAAGGAAGTAGAGTTAGAACATGAGATTGAAGAAGTGGGCAGAAGCGGATCTCACGTGGCTTTGTGGGCCATAGTGGGGACCTTGTCTGCTTGAGTCATGGGCAGCCACTGGGATGTTTTAGGCAAGGGAGTAACGTGGTCTAGACTGAGTTGTGAAAGGATCGCTGAAGTGAGGAGAGGGACTACTGTTGGGTCAGACTACAAGTCCTGGTCTGTTAGAGTCCCCTTAGTGTATAAGAGCCGCCCACATTTGGTTGGTTCTGAAACAGGCTGCTCAGAGCTTATCTGTGACCTGGCCCATTTCTGCTTTTCACCACCAGGAGCTCCACACCCTTCCCCCGACTGGTTTCCCTTCAGGAAGCCACAGAAGAGGCAAGGCGGGCCTTGAACACACATCAGAATGCTCCTCAGTAAAGCAGATCCATGAAAAGGGGTTTTATGGTGGTATTGGAGCAGTTAAAAATAATCAGGAGACTGGCCACAAGCAAGAGGGCACCAGGGGAAAGGGGGCTGTGAAATACTTCAAATCTCACAATGAAAATGCATTTCCAGCTTTGTCATTGCACACACTACCTTGGTAAAGCACCCCTCCTGCCAGCTTTCTCTGTTCCGACCTTTCCACTGAGCTTGGAGGCAGAGGTTACCTAAGTGTGCCAGGAGGTTCCAATTGCTACAAGCCACCTGATAGTGCTCCCCCTGTCCCGAGGCACTAAACCAGGGCTGTCCAGCAGGATGGCATAACGCTCACCCTTGTGAATGATGTCTCACTGGCTATGGGACCTGGAGTTACTGTAATGAACACATGCTTGGTAATTAATGGAGAAATTCTATATTTAAAACTTCCATTTTAGGGGATGCCAGGATGGCTCAGCGAGTTGAGTGCTCATCTTGCAGCCCTGGGGCCCCAGGATCATATCCCAGCCCCGTACAGACCCTATGCTGCATTGGGGTGTGGCCCCCAGTTCGGTTCTCACCAGGACAGGCTTCCCATGCGGGAGGCCCCGGGCTGGCTCAGAGGGGAGTTCCTCCCGTGCAGGAGACCCCCGGCTCAGTTCCTGCCCGCGCCCACCTGTGGAGTGAAACCATATCGAAAACTGGTGACGTACAACTATGGAGACTGCTCTGCCCTCCCCCTTCTCTCTGTGAAAAACAAAAAATCTTTAAAACTTCCATTCTATATTGAGTCAACCATTGCAGGTTTTCACCTATGTAGTACTTACATTCCAATGATTAGACCAGCCTATACTCTAGAATAAGTGAATATATTGTTAACAAACTATCATTATGCTCACACATACATAGGATAATCTACTCAGCTTATTACTGGAGCCATTGAGGATTTCCTTATTTAAGTTTTATTTAGTTTATTTTATTAATTTTTTGACAGACAGAGAACTGAGCTGAGTCCTCCAGTTCAGCATATGGTTCCGCACGGGCCGGGGCTGGGATTTGATCCTCAGTCCCTGGTGCTGCAAAGCAAGCCCCTAACCCACTGAGCCATCCTAGCTTCCCCAGGATTTCCTTATTTTAAAATGTATTTGATTTACTTGTTTGGAAAGAACTGGTTTGAGTCATCTTTGAAAGACAATTTTTGTTTTGTTTTTGCTAAAAAAAAAGGCAGTGAACAATGGCTCAATTCTTACGAGCTGGTATCTGAACTATGACAGTTTGCCGTGTCACTAAAGTAAGTCGCAAGGAAAGAAACAAGTTGGTGTTTGCCGATGGTATAAGTCCCTATAACAGTGACTCTGAAAGGACCAGCATAGTAAAGCCTTTACATCCAGTCATTCCAGATTGTGGCAATGAAGCATTAACTGGAAACCTCAAGGAAGCTGTTTTGGTCTCGAGTTCTTTATTATCAATTTTATATATGTACTTAATTGACCAGCAAAAAACCAAAAATTGGCTTCTCTTTGTGACTTGTCAATGGCATTAGACATTTGTAGTTCATATTACCTTGAAATCTTCAGTAACTTTTCCATATCTAAACACCTTGGATATGACACACTTTGTGACCTTTACCAGGAATTAGAATACAAATCAAATAAATAAAATACAAAACCGGGCCTTCAAAATAGGCCCAAGAACTCTGTTCCCAAGGGTCTGTGACTCCTTTGGACATTGTACAATAAATAAAATTGTATGTCAGTATGTATTATACATTCTAGGAAAAGAAGTCCTTACCTTCCCATTCAGATTTTCACAGGGCTCCGTGGATTTCTAAGTTGTCTCTGGGGAAGTTTATTTAAATAAATGAAGTTTATATTAAAATGAAGTTTAAAAAGATGAAGATTGTGTCTAGGACTAGCTTCTAGATGAACTTCATGGCATAGAATCAGCCACAAGAAATATGAGCTAAGAGTATGAACAATTCTTCATTTGTCTAATGTCAAGATTTCTTTAAGACCCCACCAAATTCCCAGTATCCAACAATGTCACCAATTTCTGGGTCACCAAGGTTCTAAATGTAGGTATCAGCCCCACATGTCCTTCCTGTTTCCCTAAGTCTTGTCCCGTCTTCCCTTGAATTGCATTCCTGCCTTCTTTTCTATACCCACCCTTGCCCTGAATGAACCTCATTGTTCCTTTCTAATATAATTGCATCTTAACTGTTCTCTGTAACAGGACCAGGAAAGCATTTGTGTGCTAAGCTCAGGAATTTGAACTGTATCCTGAAGGACATTCTTTGGAACCTGAAATGATCATTAAGAAATAGAAAATGTTACTGTATTCCCTCAAGAACCCTAGAACACAGTTTCAAAGTGGAAGGACATGCTTTCTGAGTCCCCATAGCTTCAGGAATGGCAAATATTAAGCCTTCATCTTGAAATGTTAGGCTTGAGGGGAAGTGTATAAATGATCTTATGTCCTAATCCCCCCCGTTTTCTTGTTTATCCTTAAGTGTTAGTGACAAGTTTGGGATTTTGAGGAGCATCAACAGGGCCTCTCCCTACCTGAGAATATTTGGAAGGGCTACCTGTTACTCCGTCTGCAATTCCACCATGAGTACAAATTGTGCCACCTTCTCTAGGGCTCCTAACTAGACAGTAGAGGATGTTCTTATCAACAATTGTTTGATAATTATCAGCCAGCATGGGCCACGGCACCCCCTAAGAGACAACCTAGTGGGACAGCTCTTCCTTCTATTAGAATAGGTCGCTAAATTTTATCCATGATGAGTGATCCCGGAGACAGCCCACGTGACCTCAGCCTTGGCAGAAACGAATGATATCATCCTGCCATCCTATTATCATGTGGTTCTCTATAGAAAGTCTTATGTGATCATCCGCTTGAAAAACTATGTGTCTTCTGAAACACCAGAGTTGGAAATAAGCCATGGAGACCTTTTAACAGGAACCTATACAATTTCTGCCTGAGTTTAGTGTCGGAATTTTGTCAGCCATCTGAGGTTACACGTTGACATCTTTGCCTGGGTGTAAGTCCGTTGCACAAAACCTGCAGCCGAGCTTAACTGAGCAAATGGTTTCTGAGGATGCCTGTGCCTCCCGCATGCTTCCCCAGGCCTCCTCTTGCATGGCTCCTCTTGGCAGGAGATGAGGCAGTGTTGAGTAGCTGCCTCTGCCTTCTGGCGGTGTAGGTGGCATTTATGCATTCACCTGTATATGAGCAAACTGTTTCGTTTCTAATTAGTGGCTGCTGTTGGTGAGCAACCTTGGGCAAGCCACCTGAAGCCTGTGTCCGAACTTTCCCTGGATGCTGGGTAGGAAAAGAATTAAACCATGAGCTGCCAGAGAAATGCCTTCCTCTGTTCTAAAGACCTGGTAGCGTCGTCCTTCCGACTTTATTAAAAGACTCTCAGTGGCGTTGTTAAAACGCAGCCCCGCCCAAGGAGCCTCAGGAAAACCAAGGGCCACCGTCCCTGGGTGGGCTCGAACCACCAACCTTTCGGTTAACAGCCGAACGCGCTAACCGATTGCGCCACAGAGACCCGGCTGCCAGCGGGGCCCCGCGCTGTGTACAGGTTCCTGCGGCCACGCCTCCCGCCGCGCAGAGCCTCGTCTCGCGGACCCGCGGAGGAGCGCGCGGAGCGGGGCGGCGGGGCTGCGAAGGGGCTGCTGTCCCGCGAGGTGACCGCGGGCCGCCGGCCAGCATGGGGCAAGGAGGGCCTGGGAAGGCGGCCAGGTCGCCAGACCCGATGCGACAGATTCTGTGAGAGGAGCGCGAACGCCGTGCGGGCCTATAGGGACAGCAGCCGCGACCGCAGGGCTCGACTTCCGGGCTGCTTCTCAGCCTGCGTGCGTGCACGCGTGTGCGAGTGTGCGCGCGCGCGAGTGTGCGTGCATGCGTGTGCGAGTGTGCGCGAGTGTGCGTGCACGCACGCGTGTGCGGGTGTGCGTGCGCGCGAGTGCGTGTGTGTACGCGTGTGCAAATGCACGCGCGAGAGTGCATGCATGTGTGAGTGTGAGTGCATGCACGCGTGTGCGAGTGTGTGCGCGCGTGCATGTGTGTGTGTGCGTGCGTGCATGCGTGTGAGTGCCCCTCCCCTGAGACATTTTTGTCCTGAATCACCCTCCCCTAACATTTCCATACCAGGGACGTAGCGTGTGTGTAAATTTGCCGTCTACCTGTGTCTGGTGCATAAGAAAGTAAGATTTTTATTTTTTTTCCACACCCAAAGGACCAATTTCCGCCTTTGGAGGGGCTGTGGCCTCTGGGGAGAACGCCGGCTTAGGGGGACATCAAAAAATTGTCCTGGGGCGCGGGGTGTGGAGGGGCAGGACCGCCTTGGGCAGGGGAGCCGCTTCTGCCCGCACCATCACTGCGGTTCCCTGGGATCCCCCCTGTCCTCCCCTCGCCCTGCGGGAGCGGGGAATGCATTCCGAACAGTGAGTCGGCCCTGCGTGGGCCACTTACAGAGGGGCCCTCAGACCTTTCCTACTTACCCCCCCCCCCCCCCCCCGTTCCTTTTCTCACCATTTAATCC
>PVKE010036214.1:0-16506 GCA_004027555.1 Craseonycteris thonglongyai | reverse complement strand
TATGATCGGGGACAACAATACAAGTATATTAAAATCTAATATAGATATATTCAAATTTACAAGAAGTATGTTAAAGTTACAATATATTTATTATGGTTTACAATACTGACTTCTTAATTTAAATAGAATTATTGTTATTCCTAATATATTTGTAATACTGTCCCTTATTTTTCTCTCAGTGTAATGACCGCAGTTTAGAAATCTGTTGCCGAGAATGCTCACTTATCAAGTAAATAGATAGGCAAGAAAAGCAATTTAATTTAAAACAAAGAAAAGGTACTTACATTTTAAACAGAAGAAAAATTGAAACTCAACGTGGTCACCGAGGATAAATAATATTGATTGATAATAATACTGTTAATACAAAAGAAAAGAAGCTACCATATGACAGTACCAAATATTCAAGCTAACTGACTGTGTCCTTCGATGAGTTGAGTCGTAACAGTTGCATTCACGTGTGGCCTCCGGTGACAAGTGTAACACATAAGTCAAAATGTATTGTCTGGGAGGGCGGAGATCACAGTAGTGTCAGGCTGTCAGAATTCTAGGAATTTATGACCTTGGCAAATTCCCAGAATGCATTAAACTATTGCTAGAAAGTCTTGTCTTCTACCCCTTTGCGCTTGAGGCCTTTTTCGCTTGTGCGAACCAGCCACTTGAGACGATTTTGGCCAAATTGCGGAAACGTTTTACAAGTACTTTAAGATCATTTATAAACAAACAAACGTATACAAATAATAAAATTTCACCAATTTATTTATATCAAAAACAACAAAATTTGATAAATATTACACTCTGTAATTAGTTTTTGTGTGATATTTCATAAAACAATGCCCAAGATGCATCCTAGGTTTATCAGAACACGTATCACAGAAATACATTACTTCCCGCCTACCTCCGGGCATGTTACGGTCACAGCAAACCTTGCAGTCCCTTTTTGGCCCTTGTAGTACTATGTGAAGCTTCCCATTTAGTCGGATTTCATCGGACTGCGACGTAGACGCTTGCTCACAATGCCGGTGATATGATCCTCTCAATTGCTCAACAAGTGTTTTTAGAAATCGCAAATGGCTGAGTGGCTTTTCCCCTTTTTTAGTCTTTCCTAGTTTATACAGAATGTAAGAATTGATCAGGCAAATTTCCATGCCCCCCCCCCCACAAAAAAGCTTACGCCACCATTTAAGCGATTTTCGCAGAAAACAATACCTTGATGCGTATTGGTCCGCCCGATCAACACTACCCATATATTTTATATAATTCAAAACAATATTGGGTTTCTTGACCATTATTTCCACACCACCTCGTGTAATCCTTTTGACCATCGACATTCCTGTGTTACCCCTCGTAGTCAAACAAGTGACAATCCTCTTATCTTTCCACCCTAAAAGTAAGGTGTTACCCCATTGATACGCGACCGTGAATTTTTTCGAAAAATTTGGCTTTATTATTTCCTTGGGCAATTCTTTCCTGTTTGTTAAGATCGTTCCGGAGATACTGCATTTCAATTTGGCTAGTGTTTGAGCTAAGACATAACTAGTATAGTAGCGATCCATGTACATATGGTGCCCCTGAGCACCTGGAATTTTCTCCAAGGACATTTTGTATAAGTGTATCGGAATTCTTGATGAAACAGGTAAATCGGGTCTGACCAAGAGCTCTGTTGTGAGTGATCCATAATATGGCAAAATGCAGCAAATGTAGCCAGTCTTCGAGTCAGCTAGAGTATAAACTCTGATACACCATTTTGTCGGTTTATTAGGATTGTATGTTATGATTTGACACTTCAAATCAGCCGGGCGCTGTATTGGTGCCGCTTGAGTTGGCGCTTCAAATCAGCCTGGCACCGCAGCGGCGCCGCTTGAGTTATAAGAGCTACAAACGCTTTAAAGTCCATGGTACACGGAATTCCACCCCAGACATTGTGAGCGATCGACGATTGACCGAAATTGGCCTTGCGATTGACCAGTCGATCACGATCGACTTGTTGGCCACCCCTGCCCTAGAGGAGGGTTTGAAGACAGGTGTATGGGGGGAAGGGGTTTTAATGTTTTGTTTGACTTGTTAGACCTGCTTGAACTGCCTGAGCAGTGAATGGCTCTTTCTTCCAGCCACATGCTTCAGAGGCAGCCTTTCAGCACACCCTCAGAGGTCCTAGCTATGTTCAGGCAGTAAACTTTCCCTGGTGGCTGAGCCCCAGCTCTGTGAAGCCCTCCTCCAAACTCTTGAGTTGGACAGCATTTCCTTTTTAGAGCAGACACCCGATATATAGTGCCCCATCACCATCGTGTCCCTCATGAAGGGTCTAAAAACCCCATCTCTTCTCTGAGCACTGCCTGCCCTCCATCCCACCCCCAGCCCTGAGTCAGTAGCTCATTTCTGCAGTAGTTATTTTTGGGTTACAACAGTCATCCCTTTTTCCTTTTGCTGTCTTCCAAAATTCATGTAACTGAGTCCTGTATTAAGTCTCTAGAGAAATATCTAATGTGGTATTTATTTTTTCAGATTAGATACTGATAATAAGCATCCTTAGTGACTTTTAAAGAAAGTTTCTTCTGTCCAAATTCAGTGTACTAAAGAAACCTCTTCAGAAATCTCATGAAGATCGGGTTCATCTCAAAGATAAACATATCTTTTTGATGATTGGTGTTAGCCTGTATGTATTATATAGAGGAAAGGACATGTACACATTAACCAAGTAATTTTTACCTAGTACTTTGCAGCTAATAGACAATCTGGTTTGTTTGTTTATTAAGATTTATTTTATTGTTTTTGACAGAGAGACAGAGACAGAGAGAGACAGAGAGAAGGGAGGAGGGCCCAGAGCACTCTCCATAGTTGAACTTTATCAGTTTCCCACATAGTTTCATTCCACATAGGTGGTCAGGGGGCCGCTCAGGGAGGGAATTGGGCTGGGGGCCTCCCGCATGGGAGGCATACCCCTGAGAGCTGGGGGCTGAACCAGGGGCCTCCCACATGGGAAGATCGCCCTGGTGAGAACCAAACTGGGGGGCACACCCAAGTTCAGCATATGGGTCTGCATGGGCTGGGGCCGGGATTCGATCCTGGAACCCCAGGGCTGCAAGACAAGCACTTAACCTGCTGAGCCATCCCAGCATCCCCGACAATCTGTTTTTAATACCTGTTGTTTAAATACTACAACCAAACCTTTTTATAGTTGGATCCTGATATGATTATTACTTTCTAATTTGGAGTAAAAGTTAAACTTTTAAGATTTATTTTATTGATTTTTGACAGAGAGAAACAGAGACAGAGAGACAGAGAGAAGGGGGTGGGCCCAGAGCAGTCTCCATAGCTGACATTAGTTTTCCATATAGTTTCACTCCACAGGTGGGCACAGGGCTGCGCAGGGCATGTGGGTCTGCATGGGCCGGGGCCGGGACTCGATCCTCGGTCCCTGGGGCTTCAAAGCGAGAGCTTAACCCGCTGAGCCATCCCAGCTTTCCCAAATTTTTTTTAAGATTTATTTTATTGATTTTAAAAGTTAAACTTTTGAAAGTTTAACTTTTACTCCAAATTAGAAAGTAATAACACAAAGGGGCATTTTGTCTATATAAATCAAAATTTAACAAATTCCTGGATATTAGCTTACATTTACAAAATAACATATGCATGTATTAAGTATAAATAAAAACAAAATATATGACCTGTAGTCTCTTTAAATTTCTAATAGGTTGGGAAATAAAGGGAAAAAAAGTGTCACTGCCAAAACGTGTTTTAGGTTTGGCTAAAATCAAACAGCTTAAGGGAAGTGGGAGTGATGGGTTGGGTCCCCTGAAGGTGTGATTTGAAAACAAACCACAAATGAGGCTAAATGTCTGTGATGGCTACTTTAGAGTTATTCTTTCTATCACCCTTCAAAATAATAAAATAATGAGCAGTTTAGATCATCTATCAGATATGGTCTGTTGGCAAGGATTTCATAGCAGAAGTAGGGAACAGATGTTTACCTCTAATCTACCTCACGAGCTGGGCAAGCTTTCTACAGACAGGTTTTACCACTGGCTCTGCTCTCAACGTGTCCATGTATTATGAAATTGACATACCCTGGTAGTGTTTGGCAAAGTAGCTGAAGAAAAATGCCTATTGCCTCCTTATCACTCAACAACAAAGAATTTTATATTTTAATTTAAGTTTATTGTTCAATAAATAAAATTGATATTTTTTTTCAAATATGGCTAAATGATCCCTACATTTTTTAAGTATAAATACAACAACAGAAGGTGTTTCATCCAAGAATACAATTTTAGCAGAAAGTTTGTCAGTAAATTATGGAGAGCAAGAAAAAATTTACATTTTTCAAAAAGAACAATGTATTTGTTTAACTTTTTTATAAGCCACTAATCATCTGCTTTTTGACACCTGTTGCCTTTTTAAATAAAATCATGATTTATTTTCCACTGAAATTTAATAGTGGTAATAGCAATAAGCATTTAGATTAATAAATACTAAAAACTTTACTATGGGGATGATCTTGGTAATAAGGCCAGAATAATAAACAGTAAATGGTTGCACACCAATATTAAATTGAAAACATGTTAAAGTAAAATAACCAACACAAAGAAAAATTATAAATAAGTTAATATTCCAAACGCATGTCAAGTTTATATGCCACATTGTATTTTTGTACGAGTTTCTTAAACAAAATTCCAACATTAAGAGACCTAACAGGAATTATGACATATTAGATTGACAAAAGACTTCCTGTACTTTGATTTTGAGCTTATTGGCCCAAATGGTCCTGGCTTTTCTCTACACAACTCTATTGGAACTTTAGTCCTAATAGAAAATCTCCAACTTGTGGGCTTCTGACAGGAGATAATATAAAAACTGCAGGAAAAAAAAATGCTGTTCTGGAAAATATGTTTTTCTAGACAAGTGTATTTTTCTCATAGCAAAATATGGTCAAGATGAAGAGTAGAGAAGAGAATAATGAGATTCCCCAAGTGTATGGTAATAACCAAACTGTTAATACTCAAAGATAATCTGTAGTTACTTCACTCCCCAAAGTGATGTGATAAATTACTTCATATCCCCTTCCAGTTAAGTGCTAGCAATTAGAGAAAGACTGCTTTCAAGTAATTAGTACCAAATTTTCCTCAAGTCTTCTCACATTTACTTAATGTAATAAAAAAGATGCTGAGGTTTAAACAAGAATAGAACATAAATAAAAAACTGCATTCATTTATTGAGTGAAATCATCTGTCCATCTATTTGGTCTAAAAATGGTGATGAAAGGAGAACTGACTCTGGGTGGTGAACACACAATGCAACACATAGATGATGTATTATAGAAATGTACACTCGAAACATATAATTTTGCTAACCTGTCACCCCCACCAAATTTAATAATAAAATAAATAATAAACTAAAAATGCTAGTGACCATCTTCTGTAGAATGTCAATGCCTATATTTCTGTATTATTTATTGAGCACTTTCTATATGCCTGTCACCTTACTACAAAATGGCACAGAATAAAAAAAGGTACCATATGCTGCTCATAAGGTCACAGTCTGATGAACTTTTTCTTTTATTGGCTCTTATTTTTTCCCCTTTGTCATTCCCTACCCACCCCCAGAATGAGGCTCCATTACACTATAAGCCATTCATCCCATGATTTTGTTATGTGAACGACTCTGAAGGAAGGCAGTTCGGGTTCAAAGGCTATGACTACAATGCTATAACTAGGGAGCACTGAGAGCCCAATAGATACTCAATGAATACTTGCAGGGTATTTAAGGATATAAAGAAATATAGCATTTACAGGGCAATACTCCTTAGCTCAAGAGGGAGAGACTATAAAGAAAAGAGACATGAAATTTGAACAAAAGTGGAAAAGGACTTTAAAAAAGAAAGAGAAGAGAAAAATTGAAAATGTACAGGTGGAAGCGCAATACAGATGACTTTTACACATTCAGACTGGGAATAATATCAAAGCCCCCATGAAGAAATGAGAGACCATTCTACCTCATATCTCAAGTTCAACTTACACACAAGCATAAAGAAACAAGTCTTATTTCATTTCTATCATGAAAAACCTAGGGTAGCTGCTGCATTATACAGTCCTCATCAGTCACTGACATGGCCCTCAAGTAAATAATGATCTCTTGTTCAGTGCAATGCTACTGCCAGTAATGAGCATATAATAGTGATATATTAGCATGTTAAATAATGACATACAAAGTTACAGTATATGTGTTGATGCCATACCACAGCTAACCTGCTACTTGCACTAAATTTGTCATTCTCAACCTAATTTGTTGTTCCAGATGGAAAATTTAATTTCGTCTTGCTTCCTCTATTCACTTGCAGCTCTGGATAATCACAAACCTCTCTGGGCTCTCCCCTTTCTCCCTACTTTTGCCACCTCGTTTAATTACTCCATTGCTATGAAAACCAGACATGTCGCTGGCAATAGGCACACAGATGGACAAAGAAAAAGTCTTCTCCTGGAGACCTCACACTTACTTTGAAGTCTGCTCATCTGGGAGAGATCCAGGTTCAGAACCATATTTATATTTGTTATGCAGGCCGAGCAGCGAAAGAACTGAGTGCGGAGAGGAAGAAACATATGGGAAGGCTGGCTATGCTGGGTCCCTGGTGGGGTGGTGAGGCATCTCTGATGGAATGAGCTTTCAAAATCATCAGAAACTACAACACAGTGTGCCACACGACACCATCTGGAAAAGGGCCTTCAAAGTTCAAAAGAAAGGAAAACGACTTAGTGTTTAATCTACAACTAAAGTTTAGATGATCGTGAAAAGTTACATGCTTAAGATTGACTGCTGTGATCAAAACTGCTGTATGGAGTCTTTGATTGAAAGAAAGTGTTCTATGGCTATACACCTCTGAGTACAACACAAGCTGCCTCTAGTGGATGACTTTTGACTCTTATTAGAGTAATAATATTAGTATGTGGTCTATTATTTGACTTCATCCTTGCAACAATTACATAGGCCAGGTTGAAACTTCCCTAGTCACTTCATAGATAAAAAAAAAGGATGACAAGTGATGTGCCCAATGTTACACCAACAGTTATGGAAAGAGAAAGATTCAGGCGTCGGTTTTGTGGTTTAAGTTTTCTTTCACATCATTGGAGCTTTCGGCTTTAGAAATTAAAGAAGGCCTGGACAATAGTAAACCAAGAAAGAGCACTCACAAGACGATGTATATTAGAAATTAGGTTTTATATAAATCTCCATGTGGTATACAAGGCCCTTTATTCAATGGGCACAACAACCTGTGCTAAACAGTTAATAAAATGAATTAGAGCATCTCTTTTTCTTATGATTTCATGTCACACAGGCACCCTGTTTTTGATAATGCAGCTGTAATGAATTACCAAAAGCAAAATATTTTGGGGGGTACTTCAGACTAACAGAACTAGTTATATGTCCGAACTATACAGGTTCGTGTTTCTCAAAACATGAGAGGTGTACAATCATGGTAAAATAGGTAGAGAGTGTGACTGTTTTAAGATAGCATGCAGATTTGGTATTAACTAATGTTGGTTATCGTAATAATAAATTCATTTAATTTTGGCTTATTTTATAGTCCTTCACATTACAATCCTTCAGTACAAAATCTGTTTGGTCATAGTTTGGTCATGGTCATCTCTCTACATATTCAAAATTCCCTTAAAAAAACACACAAAAAAACCAAACCAGATCAGGCATTAGCCTTAGAACCTCCAGCAAGCAACACGTCCAGCTAGAATTTATATTGTTTTACATGTACTTCCTATTTTGAGGGCGTAATAGTCGTGTCCATTTAAAGTAATGATATAAAGTTTCTTTATAAACTGCATTCATTTAATTTAAATAAAACTGGTTAAAAACATTAAATAATTTATATACCGTATTTTCCAGCGTATAAGACGGCCGGGCGTATAAGACGACCCCCTAATTTTACAGTTAAAACATAGGTTTACGCCTATATTCACTGTATAAGACTATAGCCTCGGAAGTGGAGGGTAGTCTTATACAGCGAATATAGGCCTAAACCTATGTTTTAACTGTAAAATTAAGGAGTCATCTTATATGCCCAGTCATCTTATATGCCGGAAAATATGGTATGACATGGCACTGAATTAAGTTTGGGAAACCTGATATTGGTACAATTTTGTTAGGCACTAAACTCAGAATAGCTGGTTAGGAATGCCTCCTGTAAACGATATTTTTTGAGAATTAGAAACCGAGAGAGAGAAGCCGGGCACTGGCCTGGCACTATCAGTCAGGTTTTGGTGTTGCCAGGAGCTGGCCTGGCATTCTCATCCAGGACCCAGTGTAGTCCTGTCGAACATGCACAGTTTCACAGAAGGCCAGCATCTGACGCGGCCACTCTGAGAGCACAGTGGATCAAGACAAAAAGAAAACTTCTCACAAAAGACTACACCACAAAAATGACCCAGAATATTATTGTCCTGGCTGATAATGAGTAACTGGTCCTGTAGCCTTGCTTTACTCCTCCCCGCTTCTATATCAAATTTATTAAGACACCCTATCACAGAATTACTCCCACTTCCTGACAGCATCCAATTCGATACAAAGCTCTATGTCCTTGAAACTTCCCCCGAGTCCCCCATCACAAGCTCAAACCCCAGAAGTCCTTTCCGATACCATGATATTAGAGGTTCATGGTGTGTTTTCCCCCATTGTAATAAGCCAATAAACCACACAGTAACTAGAGGCGTGTTCCTAGTGTTCTTGGGCTAGAGGGCACTGAGGGAATTGTAGTAACAGTGTTCAATGATGATTGCTGAGATGTTAGTCCTCTCAAAAATGAGTCAAAACTTGAAATTCTCTCTAAGCATAAAATAGCTATCATTTACAATCATTTATACGTACAGTCTCCTTTTAGTCCAACTAGGGAATTGATTACTACTTCAGAGTGAACGTCATATTCTTTTTTTTTTTTTTTTTGAGAGGTGAGGAGTGGGTAGGGAGGGCCCAGAGAAGTCTCCATAGTTGTACATATTAGTTTTTTGACATATAGTTTTATTGCCCCTTGTGTGCCTGCATGGGGTAGAACCAAACTGGGGGCCTCCATCATGGGAGGCAAGAACCTTCACCAATTTCTTGGCAGTTACCAGTTGCATGCTGCAGTTCAGCGTGTAATTCAGCAGATTTGCATGGGCTGGGGCTGGGATTCAATCCCTAGACCTCATAGCTGCAAGGTAAGCACTCCACCTATCGAGCTGTCCCAACATCCTGGACCTCATATTCTGACTAGCTCATCTTGGTCCCTTTTCCCTTTCAAAGCATCTTGGTTGAGAATATGAATGATATAATAGTAGCTAGCAAAATAAAATAGTTATAATAACAACTATAATGACTACTGTTTGCTTGCCAACAACATATCAAACTCTGTAACAGATGTATTTTCTCATTAGTTCATCTAATCCTTATTTCAGTCTTATGAAGTAGAGATTATTGTCTCCATTTAGAAGATAAGACAAACTGAGGCTGGGAAAATTAAGTAACTTGCCTTGAATTATTCACCTAATTAGGTGAGGAGCAGGTTTTGATCCAAAATCTGGATGATCTTGAGGTTTATGCTTGTTCCGTTCCTCCTTTCTGTCTCATAACTAGGAAGGTGAAGCT
Organism: Craseonycteris thonglongyai; assembly: GCA_004027555.1. Classification (NCBI taxonomy): domain Eukaryota; kingdom Metazoa; phylum Chordata; class Mammalia; order Chiroptera; family Craseonycteridae; genus Craseonycteris; species Craseonycteris thonglongyai. The sequence goes on along the minus strand of PVKE010036214.1, from coordinate 6,885 downwards.
CAAACTCCAAAACTAAGAGTAGGGAAAGTTATTACAGTCTGCCCTGACATTTTAGTGTTGTTTATACCATATTCTACTTTTGAATTAATAAACAGATGAAAATTGCACAAGAGCTATACCAGTAATTAAAATAGTATATGAACTGCTTTTTCAAAGAAAATGTATTGCTTATATTTAGTAGAAAATTGAGTGAAACTACCCGTTAAAAAATAACTGATGACAGAGGATCAGAGCCATTGTCTAATGACTGATTCCTTCATACACTTACTTTGTGATCTTTTCGCAGTGGGTACTCTTTTCAAGGAGCTGTCAATTAACCTGAATTAATTTTCAGCTATTCCCAATTTGTAGTACTGCTTATCCCAAGAATAGTTTTATAGGAAGAAAGCATAAACAAATAATTTTATAGAAAGAATAGACAAACAACACCAAAATACTCCTTTATGAGGTAAAACAATGTCTTAAAAACGTACATATAATTTTGTATCCACAACCCTGCACAGAATAATTCTTATGTTCTAGGCCTACACTGGTTCACCTACATGATTTATTTTATTTCCCCCTATCCTCTTGGATATACGTAATAGTAAACCCATGACAGAGTTTCAAAATGATAAGTAATCTATCCAAGTGTACACAGATACAAGAAGGAAAAGCCTGACTAAAAACTGAAATTTCAGATATGAGAGAAGCTGGAGGGCAGAAAAGTAGAGAGGGTCCCCAAAGGTAATCCTCTACTCATCTGTATTTTAGAGTGATCCTGACCAAATGTTGAGGAAAGAACACAAGAGAGGAGAGCCAAACCTGGTCTCAGTACATCTTATTTACTGTCTGACCTCATTGTATGTTAGTTGGTTTGGTTGATGTGCAGCAGAGTAAACCCTGGGGGAGGGACAGAGGGAAAGCACACAGTGCACAGCTCAGTGAAAGGGCTAGACAAGTCTCAGTTCTCTTAACCTTGGCATATGGGAACTATATGTCTTAGTGCTGACTTGCCTGTCTGTCTTAATGCCAGGAAACCTGAATGTGCATTCCAGAATGTATTTGGATACATTGCAAACAAATGTCAGAGTAGGCATTATACCCCCCACTAATGTACATTTGCAGGTCAAGAAGGTGATACTGGAAAAGATTAATCCCTTGCTGAATATTATCCATCAGAATGCTTTTAAATGTTGGCATATAGGCAGCTAATAGATTATATACCATAAACACAGCTGTTGGAAGAAACAACATTTCACAAGTCATACAATTAAAATCTCTAATCTCCAAAGGTATCAAAATAAGAGAAATGACAAGGGGATGGAAGGATGAAAATAAGAGCCTCTTTTCTCGGAAAGGGTTATCTGTCTCCTGGATGGTACGCTTCTTTGATCCCTGTAGAGTACAAGGCACTTTTATGGAGCTTTGGGTAAAGAGGCACCAGAAAGTGCTGCCTCTAGATAAGCAACATGAGGCAAAAAGAAGATGGATTTGTGAAGGAAGGAAGAAAATTTTATCCTGAACTTGTGTTTTTTTAATAATATATGTAAATTGTGGATTTGTTTGAATTTATACACATGGCCCTGGGAAAAACAGAAGTCTGTTTATACTATTAATAAATATTTTCTTTTGTCTTATATAATAATTATAAAGAATTACAAAGAAATATCAGTAATGCAATTCTACCCTTCAGAAATAAAAATATATTTTGTCATGTGTCTTCCAGTTTTTCTAAGTATATGTGCATATGTGTTTCCACAAATTGAGATCACACAGACTATACTATTATATACATTATATTTTATGGCTGCATAGTATATTGTTGTTTGGATACTGCATAATATATGTAACAAAGTCCACGTTGTTACATATTCTAGTGTCTCCTAATTTTCAAAATTATAAACAAATATTCTTGCATGTAAGTCTATGTATACATCTCTGATTATTTAAGATACATTTCTAGAATAGAATTACTGGGGAAAGCAGAATAAATATCTTAAGCATATATTTATTTTTAATTAACTTTATAAGGCAAATAGCTTTAAATTATTATTTTGTTTTTTAATATTTATTTACTGTTTTTGACAGAGAGAGAGAGAGAGAGAGAGAGATACAGAGTCAGAGACAGAGAGAAGGGGGAGGGCCCAGAACAGTCTCCATAGTTGCACATCATCGGTTTTTCCACATAGTTTCATTCCACAGGTGGGTGTGGGGCTGCACAGGGCAGGAACTAGGCCGGGGTCTCGCCCTGGTGAGAACTGAACTGGGGGCACTCCCCAGTTCAGCATATGGGTCCGCACGGGCCGGGGCCGGGATTTGATCCTCAGTCCCCGGGGCTACAAAGTGGGTGCCTAACCCACTGAGCCATCCTGGCTTCCCTAAATTATTATTAATGAACAGTCATGTTGGAATTTCAAACAATATAGAAAAGTATAAAAATTAAATTAAAAGTCATCTGAAATTTCATCCTTATTATAACTGTGTTCAATATTATAATTTTGTTTAATATTTTCTAGACCTCAATGAACTAAACTTTTTGATGTGAGTGTACATAGGGGAGTGTACTCATGAGGTCACATTTTTCTTGTTTTAACCTGCTTTTTTTACACTCTAATTAGTCATGAAGATCTTTCCATATTGTTAAATAGAAAGGCATAACATGTTTAATGGAGTAAGAAAATTCCATTTTGTGAATAAAGAATAATTTATTTAACCAATCTCAACTGATGAACTTTCAGGTTATTTCTAGTTCTTCTATCTTATAAATTATGCTACATGAATATATACACATACACATATACACATTTTAAGAAAGAAAAGTACTGTATTAAAATTGTAATATTCAATATTTACTGATAACAAAAGATAAATACAAGTCACATTTGACTTCTGCAACTACAAGAGGTGATAAAAATGGTTACCATCAGCATCCAGACATTTTTGATTACGGCGAATTACTGCTTGAGCGACATTGACCGAAGTGTCCATTTGTACCTATGCCGTTTCAATTTACCATGCATCTCAAACTTACAAATGCATCCAGTTGTTAGGCATGTTGGAAGTTCTGTTGCATATTCATGCCTCCATTGTCATTGTACTTCCACAACATTCTCAGATTTCAAATCCTACTTCAAAATGGTCTTGCGCCCCTTGAACAACAACCATGCTTCGGCCACTTTCTTTGACTGTCCTGCCTGTTGTATGGGGATGCTAACATTCATTTGATTAATGCCATCTTTTGAGAGAATGTCATACTACACATTGCTACATTTTTTTGGCACCCTGGGAACGTATATTATATTTTGAATATTTGACCAATTATGTTTTTTTAATAATTTCTTTATTGTTTCACTGAGTTAAATATTATAAACACGTATGTGTTTGCTGAGCTAAAGGATGCATGTATAATTACATAATATATCCTATTTATATTACTTATATATTATATAGAGAATTTATATTGTTAGTGTATTCATTTACTAGAACTTTAGCCAATGCTTTGAATATACTGAAGATATTAAAATATTGTCAGTGTATCCATTTGCTAGAACTTCAGTCAATGCTTTATATCACCAATATTTAAAATTTTTAAATTTTTACTAGTTTGAAGGTTAAAATAAGTGATAGCTATTAGCCTTTTATAGTTATTGGAGCTTGTATAATGCTAAAAAAAATTCTTCACTCCTAAGATTATAAAGTATATTGACAGATTTTTTTTCAATACTTTTTAAAACATTAAACACTGATAACAGTTATAATTTAATTCAGTAGAAGAATGAGGCAGACATCCAATTTGTTTTTCCTACTGGTTAGCCAGTTTTCTCAACATCATTTACTGATAGTCCATCCCTTTACAACTCTTAGTTTCATACGGCTGCATAATACGGTGCCACAAACTGGCTGGCTAAAACAACAGAAATGTACTGTCTCACAGTTGCTGAGACCAGAACTCTAAACACAAGCTGCTGACTCGTTTGGTTCCTTCTGAGGGCTGCAAGGAAGAGTGTGTTACAAGCTTTTCCCCTAGGTTCTGGTGCTTTTCTGGCAATCTCTGGCATTTCTTGATTCGTGGAAGCATCACCTCCATCTCTGCCTTCCTCTTTGCTTGGCATTTTCCATGTGTGTGGGTTTGTCTATGCCCAAGCTTTCCCTTCTTACAAGGACACCTGGCATGTTGGATTAAGGGCTTATCCTACTCCAGTATGGCCTCTTCCTAATTAATTCATCACATCTGCAATGACCCTATTTCCAAATAAGGTCACATTCTCATATACAAAGGGGTAAAGATTTCAACATATAAATTTTAGGGGGACACAATTCATTCCATGACACCAAACAATCTATAAGACCACAATGACCAAAATGCCTATCTCTCTATCAAGGATACCATTATCAATAAAAAAAAAAAAAAAATATATATATATATATATATATATATATATATATATGCATGTATGTATATATACACACATATATAATATATACTATATATATATAAATATAAATATATATGCATGTATATATACACACATGTATAATATATACTCTCTCTCTCTCTCTCTCTATATATATATATATATAAAATATTTGATAGACTAAGTCCTTCTAGCATTGATTCCTCTGAAGAGTTATTCTATAAATTACTTTTCCATATGAACCTCAGGACAATTTAGACAATTTTCTAAAACATTATACCATTAAAATTTATAAAAGTATTCTTGACTTTACTAGTTAATTTACAGAGCAGTTGCATGTTGATAATGTTTATTTTCCTTATACAAGAAAATGGCATTTCTCTCCTTTTACTCAGGTTGTTGCTTATGTTTCTCAGATGAGTTATAGTTTTCTTCATATAAATTCTACATGTGTTAAGTGTATTTCTATGCACTTGTTATGATAATGAAAAGGACATTCTTCATTTTGTTTTCTATGTGGTTATTCATGGCATATAAGAAAACAATTGGAGATTTTTTTTTTGTATATTGACATAGTCTTATATTGAACTCTCTTAGGGACTTTCTTTGACTTTCCAGGTACACAATCATAGTGCCTTCATTAACAAGTATTTTACACTAAATCTGAGTTTTACTCTTTTTGTCTTACTATTGCTAGTAACCTACATCTATATCTTGGCTTTTGTTGAGCTTTGTTTTACTAATGTGTTTGATTTTTGTGCATCATACCACACTGAAAAATCTTTTGAGAAATAGTTTATAGATGGTAAGATTTCCAAGTCCTTGAACATCTAAAAGTGTGCCCATTTTTCATACACACTTAAATGTTAGTTTATCTAGTTTCACCATCATCTAGTGTTGCCAATGTGATTCTGATGTCAATTTGATTTTCAGTCCTTTGAGATGGTGAAAGCTCTTTGGGAACTTTTAGGATTTTGTCATTGTCCTTGAAATTTGAACTGTGGTGAAAATATGTGTAGATATGTTGATCAATTTAATTCATTCTGTTTTATATTTGGTGGGTTTTTCAACCTAAAGATGAATGGGTTTTTCAGTTCAAAAATTTATTCTGTTTATATTGATGAAATTGTATATGCATGTTAAATATATATTTCACATAAATATGAAGTTGAATATATATATTTTTGAGTGTGTGTATGTATGTATATGTATGTATATGTGTATGTGTTTGTGTGTGTGTATATATATATATATATCATATATATATGTGTGATTTTGTTAAAATGAGTTTAATTTATATATGGTTAAATGCATAGATATTAAGTATATGCTTTGATGAGTGTTTTAAAATGCATGCTAGCAAGATACAATATATAATATTTCTGCTGTGGACTGAATTGTGCCCCCCTCAAAATTCACATATTAAAGCCCTGATTCCAAGATTTGGAGATGAGTCCTTTAGGAGGTAATTAGTTTTAGATAAGTCTAGGACTTTCATGATGGAATTCGTGCCCTCATAAGCAGAGTGGTCAGAGAACTTTCTTCCCTATCTCTTTTCACCCAAACAAATCAGGCAAATACCATGTGAGGACACAGTGAAATAATGGTTGTCTGTCCAGGAGTACATCTGCCTTAAAACTGTTCAGTATTATTCACCTGTATTCCACAACTAGGTTGTCTTCTCAGTTGTAATGCAAACTCTAAGCTTTTCTTATCAACCTTTTTACTCTGTCCTCAACCATTCCACAACCAATGAGAGCTTACTTTACTAAACGTAAACTAAATGTTAAAGAGATAAGAAAAGAAAAACATCTGATCTTAATCAACTGATCACCTGCTAGAGGAGAAAAACATACACAAGAAAATCCTAGCTCAAACTACGTGATTATTAGAATCACCTGGGATGGTTATTGAAAATCCAGTTTTCCAGGTTTTACTCCTAGACCAGTGGTCGGCAAACCGTGGCTCTCAAGCCACATGTGGCTCTTTGACTCCTTGGCTGCAGCTCTTCCACGAAAAGTTTAGTGCAGGCACGGAATATTATTTATTAACTTGCCTTGTAAGAGACGAGTAAACATTTTTGAAATGCAAGCCTACAGAAAAGAGGCACATTTTTAGAAAGCAACAATAGCGCGGATAGTTGCTCGCAAACATGTGTGTCATTATCTCGGTTGAATTGCTGCCTGCAATTCATGCCTAAAATGAAAAACAACAGCATACAAACCTGACTTACCCTTACTTTCCAAGGAAATGCAAAGCCATTGTTCACGTTAGTGGAGTATTTGTAGTTTTTTTTTTTTAAGGATACCTTTTATATTATTTAACTTGTTATATTTTTAAATAAATATTATCTTTATATAAGTATGATACCAAGTTTTATTTAATGTACCATTAGTTAAACTAAGACATATTTAGCAAAGGCAAGCTCGAGAGTGTACTTTTAATCCTAATTATTTCCATAAAAATGTCTCTACTAAAGTAAAGCTTA
>PVKE010036213.1:0-16506 GCA_004027555.1 Craseonycteris thonglongyai | reverse complement strand
AACTTGTGTTCTGGCCCTTTCCCCTGCCAGTTAGCAACGGTGTGGCTGTCTGCAAGTCACTGGGCATTTCTGGGTGGTTTCCTCCTCTGTCAAATGGGAGGGCCAGAGGACCTAACCCTGGGCTGTTGTGAGTTGAGGGGAGGCTGGCCCACAGCAGGCAGTCTCAGGGTTTGCTGTGAGGATGCTCCTGGCCTGTCAGGCCAACACTGCTCACTCTGTGCTGTATGACCCTGCACCGATTTTTAATCATTAATTTGTTCGCTCTTTCACAACCACTTACCAGAGCCACATGCTGGCCCAGGCCTTCAAGGGTGCTTTCTAGTCCTCACAGCAAACGCCTAGACCAGCCTTCCCCAAATGCAAACATCCAAGAACCTATTACCTATTAACTCGGTCCTAGGATTAGGAAGCCCACTTTACTTAGGAAGCCATGGATTGTCATCTAACCTACGCAAAACCTGGATATTGGACTCAGAGGATCGTTTCACTGAGGAAAACGCAGGCCCAGCATAGCGACCTGCTCGGGTTGAGGACCCGCTGCGCAAGCGCGGGACTGCGACCTCGGCGTTCTCGGGGGCGGCGGACGGGTGAGGGTCCCAGCTGGGCGGGGCTCCCCTAGCAGGGACCCAGCATCAAAGACATCCTCCCGACCCAGGAAGCGGGCTTCCCCCAACAAGCCCCAGGTACTCGGAGAGGTGCCCGGACAGCTCCCGGCCAGGAGCGGCGGTCAGCCCCCCGGGGAGGAAGCCCGGGCCCTCCCTGCCTGCGGCCCGTCGGCCTGTACCTCGCCGTACACCTGGCTCTGCTTTCTCATGTAGACATGGGGGAGCTCGGCGGAGGTGGCCAGTGAGTAGATGTTGCCTATAAACGGCAGCCCTGACGGCCCCGGGGGGAAGCCCGTCGGCCGCCTCTGCTTCAGCAGCTGGCGGACCCCGAGAGCGAAGAGCAACAGGAAGACGGCGCAGCTCAGCGCCGCCGCGCACGCCTCAGCTCCGCGAGGTCCCCACATGGCCTGGGGCTGGGACTGCGCACCTCAGCCGTCCAGAGACCCGGATCTCCCCCTGCCCTGCCGCACTCCTATTGGGCCCATGCTCCGAGGTCCCGCCCCAGTACCAGGGCGATTGGCTGGCCGAGTGCCGCCCGGGCCTCTCGGGACAGCTCCGTCCTCCTTTCCGCGGCCCCGAGCCCTCTGAGGGGAGATGGGCGTGGCTTCGGGGGCCTTATCCAGCGTACTGACAACGAGACCTCGGCACAGCCTCCCTCACTAGACCAGGCAGATCCTACCTCGAGGCCACCAGTTTCTGCGGGTGTCTTTAGGAACTAGGTGTGCCTATTTCAGACTAGGAAAAACAGAGAGCTTATCAACACAGCGGTCTTTAGCTGAACGTGATAATCTTTAGAATTTCCTTTAGAGAATTGACCCATCAATATAAAAAGAACATAGTCTTACTACTCCAATGTTCTTTGCTCCTTATGTTTCTAGGCATTTTTGTGTTTGATCCCATAACTGTGATTATGCAATATTTATATGTTCTGAGTAAATAATCACGTATCTTTTGACCCATCTCTGGTCTTCCCAAACTGGTTACTTCTTAGCAATCACAGAGAACTCTAGTCTGCATTTGCTCAGGGATAGTACCTACAATTCAAGCTTTCTGCCTCCACTACCTAAAATTAAGCAACCGATTGCCTATTGATTGTTCTGTTTCTATTCTTGTTTTCTACTGGGCAGTTCCTTGCCATACAGGACCTACCAAACATCGGACTCTTCTAATAGCTGCCCCTACTTGTGATTTAGCAGTGGCAAAAGTGTCATGGTCCTCATTAGCTTAATGATCTTTTATACAACAAATATTTATTGAATGCCTACAATGTAGTGGGATCCTAAGCAATGGAGATACATAGCTGAAATGAGCAACAAAGTCCTTACTCTTCTAGAACCTATATTGTGAGAGGAAGAGGAATAAATACATAAAGTAATTTTCAATAATCACAAGTAAATGAAAGTAAAAGTATGTTATAAAGCATGCCTGAGCATGTTGACATAATTTAGCAGGTGAAAGATGTAAAAAAAAAAAAAAAAAGTCTTATAGAAGATGTCATTAGAGCTTAAATCAAATGGTAAGGAGATGTATTCATTTCCTTCTGCTGCTGTAACAAATGACCACAATCAGTGGCTTAAAACAACACAAATTTATTAACTTACTGTTCTTGAGCTCATAAGCCCAAAGTGGGTCTTCCTGGGCTAAAAGCTATATGTTGGTATGGCTTCATTCCTTTGAGAGGCTCTTTGAAGAATCAGTTTTCCTTGCCTTTTCTAGCTTCTAAAGGCTGCCCATATTCTTTGACTTGGGTCCCCATGCCTCCATCTTCAAAGCAAACAATCTCAGACAGAATTGTTGTCACATTGGATCTGTCCAATTCTCTTTCCTGCCTTCCTTCCTCTTTCACTTATGGAGATCTTTGTGATTGCATTGAGCCTACCTGGATATTCCAGAATAATCTCTCCATCTCAAAGTCAGCGCTTATAGTAACTGTAATTGCATCTGCAATTTTGTTTCCCCTTGCCATGAAGCAAAGGTTCTGGGAATTAGGATGTGGACAAAGGTTCTGGGAATTAGGACATGGCCATATGTGGGACAGGGGAGGGCATTATTTTCCCTACTACAGGAGGGAAGCCTGAGGGAAATCTGGAGAAAATATTCCAAGGAGGGAATACCAAGAAGAAAGTCACCCACACTTAAGCAAGCCCTGTCCTCTGAGAGTGCTTCCAGTCTTCCACTTTCTGTAGCTCTGATGCCAATACGCTGGAGATGAAACCAGTCACTTAGTTTAGCTTAGCGTTTTGCTGTCTCTTTTGAGTTCACTATCTGGTATATGGACATCCAGCCTATTGAAATGTTATATTTTACAGGACCTTCAGCCATGAAATATTTGCTTATTGCCTACTACAAATGCCTGATACATTATCTTTAGAGATACCTTAAAATCCTTATTAATCAAGATTATTATAGTAAAATAGAAAAATTATTTTTAGAGATTATTGTTCAACTTAGTCCTCAATGTCTTATCAAAGGCCCATCGAGATGACTAAGGATGGATACTGGGACTGCAGTGGCCCACAATGATGCAGGAGGAATATCACCCACTGGAAGTCTGAGGTCAGCCCTGCCTGCCTCCTCCGGTATCACCAGGTTTGCCGGATCTGGCCTGGCCACAGCTGTTATTTAGTATTGGTACTCAGTTCAAGAGTGGTCCCCTTCCATCATTTATATTAAAAAAGGATTAATTTCCATTCCAAAAATATCCTGCCATTCACTTAAATGAAGGAACATTCCCTTTTTGGCATTCTCCTGGGTATAGAGCAGAGGAGAGCTGAAACGGTGACAGCAGCCTGACTCACAGTGCTGACCAGATACTTCCTCTCCACCCTCCCCACCTCTTGAGGGAGAGTGGGAGGCAGGTCCTCAGGAATCACGAAGAGCTTCTCAGAATACAGACCTTTCCCTGGCATTATTTATCATGGCCTCTCAAAGAGAAGTAGCTCACTGCATTTGCTCCTTACGTGATAGAAAACTATAGTGTTTGTCTATGGAGTTCGCCATGACAGGGATGTTTGGTGGAACAGGAAATGAAGGATTTCACTGTCTCATGGCAGGGATCCTGACTTTGGTATGCCGGGTAGAATGGGTGCTCGGAGAATGTGAAAACCATGTGCATGGCTCTGACATGTCTGTGTGCAGAGCAGAAATGGTTTCAACAAAGGACAGCACTGGCCTTTGGGAACTGTCACTCCAGGGCTCGTTCTGAGGGCCAGTGTCAGATGAGATTGTCCCCAGGGCTCAGGCCAGTTCATGGATGGCTGCTACGCTGGCCTGAGCCCTAGGTGCTCACCAGACAGTCCTCCCCCAATGCACAGTGATTCAGCCAGCACCAATGTGCCTCGTTTGCACATTCCATTGTGAACATTCACAGTTGTATTTCACCACAATGAGAGGAAGTGAGAGTCAGAAGTGCCCCACCATGCCAATTTAGAGCCTAAGGTAAAAGAAAAAATAACAATAGTGATCTTGGCTTATTACAAATGCAATATTTTGTTCATCATGGATTTTTGCATTAATATTGATTTTAAAACGTTACATTAGAATTTGATCTTCATTACTGAACTTTTTGGTGTCAACTTAAATTTTACTCCTGAGGTAAATGGCTCACATGCCTCACCCTAGTCCCAGTCCTGGGAGGTAGGGTTCCCAAATGACGACTTTGATGAACAAGTGGTATAATAGGAACGGGGCTTGCACAGTTGGATTTCCCTGGCTCTCCTAAGAGTCAGGCACAAGGGGGGCGGGGCTGGCAAAAGCAGTGGGGTCACTGGGTGAGATTTTGAGGAGCTTTATGAAAGTCTCCCTTTTACCACTAAATAAATTGAATTGAGAAATTTCCTCCTGCTGTGAAATGTTTATCTCTTTTACTTTAATTGTTTAGGAAAAATTAGTATTTACTCTGAAATAAACTGATAAATACATTTCTGCTACAAAACTGGAAGTTTCTCGCACATTAATGTCTTTGGGAAATTTCAGTATTTTTCATTGTATCTCTCATTACAGTCAGTTTGATCCTGAAAGATCTGACAATATTTTCTTTTGAGCACAACCACTCTACAATTAGATTTATAGTCAAACTTTCAAAATTTTCCCGTGTTTTCTTGTGCTGAAGCTATGTTATAATGAACATCTTTCTTCATGCAGGATTCTCTATGTTTGAGATAATTTCCTTGGTGTAAATACTCAAATGTAGAATTGTTAAACTTATTAGTCAGGTTTCTCCAGAGAAACAGAATTAATACAATACAGCTATAGCTGTAATTATAGATACAGATACACACGAGAAGTTTTATTATAGGAATTAACTCATGTGATTATGGAGGACAAGAAGAATCATGATCTAGGAACTAGGAAAGCTGGTGGATATTTTCTTAGTCGGAAGGACTGAAAAATAGGAGAGCCTATGGTATAAACCTGAGTCCAAAGGCCCACGAACCACGAGTGCTGATATCTGAGGGCAGGAGAAGATGGTATAGCAATAGCAATTGGAGTCAACCTGGTTAAGTTTATTATAACCCAGTCATTCTCCAAGATCCTTCTGTCATTTGCACAGTCCAGATAGGAAAGTTGAATAGAGCTGTGTGGGAATCACCACTCCTGCATCTTTTAAGTTCTTGATCGTGGCACTAATCTCTGTAATCCTCCCAAGCATGCAGTATTGTTTTTGATTTACTATTTTCTTAGGCAGAGGCAATTCTCATGGCTTTTACTTGGTCTTTCCCACCATAACCACTCTCTCTCCATAGATCAGGAAACCAGTGTGGGGATTCTGTGAGCTGCTAAGTATGTCTGTTCCAATTATGAATTTGAGAGATAGGGAAATAACCATAGGATGGGTTCAGGGACCCTCTAGAACCACTGTCTAGAGGTGAGCTAAAATTCCATTGATCACTTGACCTCCATAAGCCCATATTCTGGTTGGAGGGCCACAGTGATGTTTCAGGCCTCCTGGAATTAGTGTCAGTCCAGAGCCAAGATCCAGTAGTCTGAAAGTTGTGATTATTTCCTCTTTTCCAGTGTACAGTTATCCTGGTAGAAGGCCATAAGTCCCTTTGGGGAAGGCTGAGAGAAAGATTAACAGGATAAATTTTTGGTAATGTACGAAGGTCCTTCATCAAGAGGACATCCCCGTCATTCAAAGGGTTCTGGGTCTCTAAACTGGCTCACCTGTGGATTCACTGAGGGTCCATGACTCTGTGGTTATGATTCAGCTTAGATTTTCATTTATTTGACTTCGAACTTTTCTGCCTATACAGATCAACTAAGAATTTAGTAGGCTTCTTATCTATTTCATTTCTAGGAACCGCCAGATTAATGAGGCAATACCACAGGTCTGTGTGAGTCAGATTATTCTCATTGCTGCTTTGATGTTGCTGCCCATTACAGTGACCATGTCCACCTTGCTCTTGACAATGAGTGCCATCACTTGGCCCCTGCCACCCTGGGAATCAATTACTCCTATTGCATTTACATTTTCCAGTTGCATGGCTGTGGTTTCCACTATAAGGTCTGACCTACAGAAAGTAGCAATCATTGAGCACTTCAGAAATGCCAGGGCTCCCCTCAAATATATTTCTCACAGTGTTGGTGAAAGGTACATCATCTGGACCCTCCCAGTGTGAGTAGGTCTTAAATGATAAATTCACTCTAAAATTCTAGTCTCCTTAGGCCTCTGAATCCCTTCCTCTACATTAAACCAAAGAAGGTGGGCCATCTTTTGGTCCATGTTTTGGCCAAATAAACAAATTGTTAGAGCCTTTTCTAACTACCGCTACTGCAGCATTAAATGCAGAATAGCAGCTTCATGAGCTCATATCAATAAATTTGGCCTGATCCAACTTTATGTTCTTTTCATCATTATTCAAGTTGTTAATATCCACTTCCATGCATATTCCTCAACTTTCTGTGTATGGAAATTAGAAAACTCAAGTAGTTCTTTTGAAGTGTAGCACATCTCCTCATGGGTCACACTTCATATCTCATCTTTAGGGACCTGCTGAGACTTATGCCTTCTTATAGACTTATACCTTCTTATAGGTCTCAAAGTGAAGAAGGGTTAGAGGGAGTTGGGTCTTGAGGAGAAGGAGCATTTGTCTCTCATGGCAACTGCCTCAGGGGAGGTTATTATGGTTTCCTCGCCCTATGTATCCTTTCATCTGGCTGTTCCTCTTTTATCATTTCCTTCAATAAACTGGTAAATGTATTTTCCTGAGTTCTTTGAGCCACCGTAGCAAGTTAATCAAGCCTGAGGAGGGGGTTGTGAGAAACTGATTTGTAGCCAAGTCAGACTGGGGACCTACTACTTGTGATTGACATTTAAAATGGGATGGGAGCAGCCTCATGGGACTGAGTCCTTAACCTGTGGAATCTGACCCTGTCTCCAGATAAACAGTATCAGAATTGAGTTAAACTGTAGGACACCCAGCATATGTCACAGAGATTTGTTTGGCAGAGTCAACCCCACACGTTTGGTGTCAGAAGTGTTGTGAGTGTGGTAGCAGGGTATGAGTAAAGAAGACACAAAGGAAAGAACTGAATTTTTTTTTCTAATACACTGCCAGGTCACTAAGAAGAATTTCCTTTTGGGTACACTGAGACTTGGATTAGTCAGTTTCCCCAAGGACAAGTGCCATATATTTCTCTGTTAACATCCTATACAGTATGCTAGCAGACACTTCATTTTCTTTATACTTTCTTCTCAATAGGCCTTTTGATAGAAGACTTTTGGCTCTCTCCTTCAAAAACTATAATCTCTGTGCAGTTTGGAACACTCCAGTTAATTAGAGATTTCCAAATTCTGCCAAGATAGGGGAAGGGCCAGGCTTAAAAAAATATTGTCTTGCTCACACATGGATTGATCCCAAAACAGTATTTTAACCTAAGCATTGAAATACAAATTTACAGTAACTATTATCTGCGGGGAAATAAGAACTTTGAAAAAATACATTTTGGCTACTTAATATACTGCCCAATTTCAGAACTTTACAATAAAGCTCTTAGCTATGAATGTAGTGATTGCTTAGAGCTTACGAATAAATTTAAAATCAAAGCTAAACCACTAATTTTGTCTCTGTAAAGTTGTGTGTGTGTGTGTGTGTGTGTGTATGTTCCTGTGGTAGTGGTATTACATTTTCAGAGAACAAAAATTATTTAAAATACATATAGTTAACCCTGTCAGATGATTTTGGAATATAAGATAGAACCTCTATTTTATAACTAAATGTAAGAATCACTGCTGAAATAAAAGTGATGAAAATAGTCAAATGCCAAGGTACAGGTAGATAGTTATGGAGAAATAGTACATTTACTATTAAAAAAAGCTTTAAAAATATATATATGAAAATATTTCATATTATAGGAAATTATTACACAAAAGGCATGAGTAAATATCCAACTCATTAAAGAGGAATTGAAACTGTTAAACAAAGGCCTTATTCATTATAGTAGCTGCAAAATAAAACTTCTGAAATTCATAGCAGCTTTATACAGACAAGACACAAACTGGACATAGCCCAGGTGTGCATCAATGGGAAAATCAATAAATACCTGTGGGATATTCATACAGTGGAATACAGTGCAGCCATAAACAGGGAGAAGGAAACCTGCTGGTACATGAAACAACCAGAAGGAATTGCAGAAACATTGTACTCAGTGAAAGAATGGTTCTCAAAAGTAGATACTGTGTGATTCCTTTGATATGAAGTTCTGGAACTGGCTCCAGTTAAACTATGATTTAAAACAGTGGAAACAGTGGCTGCCTGTGGGAGGAGGACACGGATTGATAAAAAGAGGCATGAGGCAATATTTTGGCATAATGGTGATGTCCTGAAACCTAATAGAGGTTTGTGTTTCATAGGTGTGTGTGTTTGCCAAAACTCATCAAATAGTAAATGTAAGATTTATGCATTTCACTATATATAAATTTGACCTAGAAAAGACCAGTAAACAAATATTGAACTCTAATGATATGCATACTAAAATGCTGAGAGGTGAAATATACAGTTTAATACTTTGAGATACATTAAAAAATAACATGTATTGATGGATAAACAAAGAATAGGTAGATATTTGCATGTGTGTTAACACAAATATACCAAAATGTTTATTATAAACTCATGGTATTGGATACACGGGTATACACTGTACAATCCTTTCACTGTTTCTATATTTTTAAAAAATTAGTTTCACGTGTACAAGAGAACATAGTTCTTAGACATTTACAGTCCTTATATAGTGATAACCCCAACAGATCTATTTCCCATTTAATGTTTCTATATGTTTTAATTTTTTTCTTAGTAAATTGTTAATTAAAAGAATTGTGGGGGAAGCCAGGATGGCTCAGTGAGTTGGGAATTCATCTTGCAGCCAAGGGTCCGAGGATTGAATCCTGGCCCCGGCCTCTGCGGACCCATAGGCTGAACTGGGGTATGCCCCCAGTATGGTTCTCGCTGGGGTAAGCCTCCCATGTGGGTGGCCCCTGGCCAGGTTCCTGCCCTGCACAACCCCATGCCCACCTGTGGAGTGAAAATATATAGAAAATTAATGATGTACAACTATGGAGACTGCTGTGGGCCCTCCCCCTTCTCTTTCTGTCAAAAATAATAAAAATAAATATTTGGGGAAAAGAAGGAATTCTGAAATATGGCTTTTTTTGGCAGCTGTGAAGCTGGAGACACTCCAGCCAGGTGAAGAGGTAGGATCTCATTGTCCTCCCAGCTCTGATCCTTCCTCAAGAGCCCTCAATAAAATGGCTTCCCCACGACCACTAAAAAATGAAACAAAAAGCAAAACAAAACTCTGAATACTATTTTGTCTATTCAATGAGCAAAAGATATTAAATAAATTTTAAAATATTTTTTGAAATATGAGAAAAAAACTTTAAAAAGAATATACAATAATAGCCACGAGACTGTTAAACTGTACTCTGTCTATGGTGTGTAATTGACATAGTTTTTTTGAAAGGCAATTTGAATTAAAAGCCATAAAACTGACCTACATTATCTAATAATTCTACATATTTATTACCTATGCCTTTGATATCATACCCAAGAAATAATTGCCAAATCCAAAGTCATAAAGATTTTGTCCTATGTTTTCCTCTAAGAGTTATATTGTTTTAGGTATATTAGTTATATTGTTTTAGGTCTTACATTTAGGTCTTACATTCATTTTAAGTTTATTTTTGTGAGTGATGTAAAATATGGGCCCAATATAATTTTTTTTTGCATGTGGTTATCTACTTTTCACAGCACCATTTGTTGAAGAGACTATCTTTTTCCTATTGGATGTTCTTGACTTCATTACCAAATTAATTGGGAAGAGTCTTCCTTTCTCTTTTGATCATTTACATGTGTACCTCAACTAATTCTCTAAGAATCTCTAAGATTCTTTCTTTATCATTGATAGTTTTATTATAATACATCATGGAGGAAATCTTTTTGCATTGAGATAGTAAGGTGATTTGTTAGTATGTCCAAGTTTTCCCCCACATTTGAGAAGTGCTCAGCTACTATTTCTTTAAATAAACTCTTGGCTCCCTTCTCCCTCTAGAGCCCTGATTATTCTTCTTTTTTTATTTTTATTTTTTTATTTTTTAAGAATTTATTTTATTGTTTCTGAAAGAGAGAGACAGAGACAGAGACAGAAAGAGACAGAGAGAAGGAGGAGGGCCCAGAGTAGTTTCCACAGTTGTATGTCATCAGTTTTTCAACATAGTTTCATTCCACACAGGTGTGCAAGGCCTGTGCTAGGTGGAAACCAGGCCGGGGGCCTCCCGCATGGGAAGTGCACCCCAGTTCAGCATATGGGTCTGCAAGGGCTGGGGCTGGAACTCGATCCTTGGACCTCAGGGCTGCAAAGTGAACGCTGAACCTGCTGAGCCGTCCTGGCTTCCCCTGATTATTCTTATATATGTCTTTCTGATGGCTTCCCACAGATCATGTAGACTTTCTTTGCTCTTTTAAAATCTCTGTTTTTATCTCTCTTCTGTGTTATTTCAAAATTCCTACCCTCCATGTCATTTATTCTTTTTACAATCTGGTCTGCCCTGCTACAGACGCTCTCTATGCATTCTTTATCTAATCTACTGAATTCTTCACCAGCAAAATTTGTTTGGTTCTTTTTAAATATATATAATTTCAATATCTTTAAATAAGAGCTCATTTTATTCATATGTTTTATTTCTGATTTCACTGAATTGCCTTTATGAGTTTTCTTATAACTCATTGAATTTCTTCACAACTGCTATTTTGAATTCTTTATCAGTTAGATCAGAATATTCTTTTAAGATTTATTTTATTGTTTGAGAGAAGGTAAGAGAGAGAAGAGAAAGGGAAATGGGGTGGGCCCAGAGCAGTCTCCATAGTTGTACATCATTAGTTGTGACATAAGTTTCATTCCGCACAGGTGGATGTGGGCTGTGTGGGGCAGGAACCGAACTAGAGGCCTCCCGCATGGGAGGTGAGAACCTTCGCTGCCATCCCGGTGGTTACTGGTTGTGCTGCAGTTTAGCATACGTGTTTGCACGGGCTGGGGCCAGATTTTATTCCTGGACCATGTGGTTGAAAGGCAAGCTCTCACTCTGCTGATCTATCCTGGCATCTCCAGATCAGAATATTCTGATGCCTTTGAGCTTGACTGCTGGAGACTTATCATTATCTTTTTTGTGATGTCATATTTCCCTGATTTTTCATATTGTGTGTGCTGGTGCTTTCACATTTGGAGATGCAGACACCTCCTTAACCCTATGCTCATTTGCCTTGAACAGATGAAGTGTTATGTTCTATGATATTGTTATTATCTGAGTTTTTCCTCTGTGTGTTCTTTTTTAAAGATTTATTTTATTGTTGTTGTTTTTTTTTTTTGGTTTTTTTTTTTGACAGAGACAGAGAGAAGGGGAGGGCCCAGAGCAATCTCCATAGTTGTTGGATCCACACGAGCCTGGGCTGGGATTCAATCCTTGGTCTCTGGGGATGCAAAACGAGCACTTAAACTGCTGAGCCATTCTGGCTTCCCCTCCTCTGTGTGTTAAAGTGACCCTACTCCACTCTTCCTTCTCTCTCTTGTGGCCAAATTTTAAAGCTTCAATGTTGACTTTGGTTCTCACAACTCATCAGGCTGCCTATTAAAATATTCTCTTTTTCTTCTCAGAAGGTGGTGCTATAACTCAAGTTTGTGATTTCTTCCTTGTCAACCAACAACTGACTGCTTTCTGAATGTGCTCTCTGTCTAGCAGAGCTTGTTCTACCACAGCAAGGAGTGTGCACAGGGAGCCAGCAGGGAAGTGGGGGAAATATGGGTTTAGCACTCTGTGTTTTAATGGTGCTCAGGGACCCAGTAGGAAGAGCCCTGCTGCTGGTACTCCCAGAGGCTTTGGGTGGACTTCCTGCTCAGCACAATCCCTTCAACACTGCTTGAAACTCCTCTCTGCCTTTCCCCCAATATCCCCCTTCCCCCTAGTTATAGAGCTCTTACCTTAGTACTCCGAATGTTAGCAGACAGAAACGGGTTTCTTCGGGCACATACAACGTGCGGCCTGGCCAGGCACTCACAAGTTTTCTTTTCCCTGTGGGAGAGGTCAGCACTGCCAGAGAAACCAGTCCTGTTTATTTTCCTGTGGGAGAGGCAGCAATGGGAGAGCATCTCTGACTGCCTCCGCTGCAAGCACAATTGCAGTTTTCTTTTTCTCCTTCAATGGTGTATTTGAGCCTCCCTTCAGGAAGGCTCTGCTTCTGTAAGTTCTGTCATGTGTGAGTGTCCGCCTAGGCACTCACCCAGTTTTTGGTTGACAGCAGCTAGAAGGGTCTAGGGCTAGGCAGTTTTGCTGGCTCTGCCTAGTCCAGTCTGTACAGGGGCTTGTCAGTCTATTACCAGCTGCACTGGCGGGCAAGACTCTTCTTGGGTCTATTAGAGTGAGGTCCTAGGACACAAAAGACCAGCCAGGGCATTTTTGTTCGGGTATAGATGACTAATTTATTGATGAAAAGGGAGATAAAGAGGTCAAATGTTTTATGCTGATGTCACTTCCATGTTACTTTCAGTTGTCATGTCTCCTCAGTCTCTGGTTCTTTAAGAGCTTTTCCAACTTTCTTAGCTTATTAATGACCTTGACGATTTTGAATACACTGGTTAGATATTTCTTACACTACCCCCTTCAATTTCTCTGATATTTGCTCATGATTAGGTAGAAGTTATGGATCTTGGGAACGAATATTCCGGAAGCGAGGTGCCTCTCATCTTATCAGGGGGTCCATTATGTCCCCGTGTGCTGCTGGTGATGTTGGCCTTGATGCATTGGTTAAAGTAGAATCTGCCAGGTTTCTTCTATTACTGAAGTTACTATTTCTCCCTTTCCATATCCTGGCTGTTGAATGAGCATCATTAAGTACACCTACAGTTTGGATACTTGAGTGCTTCCTTAACTTTTGGCACTGCAGAATGCTCCAGGTTCATCTTGTATTTTCCCTGCTCCAGGCCTAGAATCTGCTACTTCTCCAAAGATTCCTGCTTCATTTTATTGAAAATGTTATGTAGAAATATACAGAAAGTAACCACTGTGTGGTGTTTACGATGCTATATGCTGGGGATGAAGAAGCAAACAAGAATGCCATGACCTTGCCCTTATGCATCTTCATTCAGGTGTGATGAGCATTACAGAAATGCAAAGAACTATAAATGTATAGCAAGGGGATTTAACTGCCTTGGGGGTCAGAAAAGCTTCTTAGAGAAAATGACACTAGCGCTGAAGCCTGAAAGAAGAGCAAGAGCTAGTAAAGAGAAGAAACCAAGATCTGGGTGTTAGATGTGCTACATTTGTGGTCAGCTTAAATCTCAAAGAACTCATTTATTATTATAGTTTTGTGATTATTTTCTAATCCCTTTACTCCTCCTAATCTTTCTCCTGTGTAGGATCCTACACCAACTTTCTCTAACATCTGTTGTCATCTATTCAACATTTTTTGAGAAGAGAGGATAAAAAACATTCCAGGTAGAGAGAACAGTTTGTGGAAAGGCAAGACATGAAAAAGAGCATGGTTTGTGCTCAAGTAACTGAAGGAAATGCATTATAGCTAGAGAAAAGAGAGCAGGAGAAAGAATGGCAAGAAATGAGGCTGGAGATATAGAAATGCATCATGTCCCAGTGATCAGTTCCAAGGTCAGTTCCATGAAGATTGGAGAGCCATGGAAGGCTGTTGAGCCAATGAGTGACCAGCTGGGTCACCCGGCTGCAGTGGGGAGGGTGGGACAGAAGGGAATAAGGCACATTGACCTCTGGATGGTTCAGTTTCCTTTCTGCCTCACAGGATTGGGGGAGAAATTAAATGAGGAAACAAATACAAATTCCATGGAACAATGTTTGGCATATTGATGGGCAATCAGGAAATGTTGGTGCCTTATTCTCCAAAATCTGTTTTTTTCCTCACTGAATCTCATTCTTTTTCTCTTTATTCGCCTGACCATATTTTGGGTATAAAATTACTTTTTTTTAACTTTTTGCTGCAATTAAAACTGATTACTGTGCTAAACACAGTAAATAAATATGAATAAGACCTGGGACCTTCCTTAACACATATTTACAATGGGCCATGACATGATGTATTATGAACTACACTAATGATGAGCCAACGCTCTCAGAGGGTGAGGATGGCATTGTCCTTAATGTCAGGCAAAACATGTCACATACTGGACTTCAGCAGAGACTTCTCTACTAACTGATACATGTTCTGGGAATTCAGAGCACTGTGCAGGAGGCTTGGATGCACTGAAAGCTGAATAACTTAAGATTTATTACAGGCTCACTGAAGACTGTGGCTCTCTTTCTGTGTAGAATTTTGGTTATTGTTTGGGATTATGGTTGGTATACTTTCTGTTTTATTTTTTCATGAAAATTTTGCCAAAGTCATTGTTAATCACATTTTCAAATAAAAAATTTTCCTACCATGAAGCACACAGTAGAATAACATGAAAACTTTTCTACCATGACTTCCTTTAAGTATCAAAGTTTATTGCTACTGAACTATACCAATAGTGATTGGTTAAAGTAAACCTCTCTTTTTAGTACAGAGATGACTGCCTCATAGATTGCTTTATTTCAATGGTTGCTGCAACTTTGAAAACTAGGTAAATATTCCAGTGACTTACCAAAAGGATGATTTCTCCAAAGAGTAAGTGGTTACTATTTGACATTTGTCTGAACTACCTAGAGGCATCTAGAAGTTTTTTAGCCCTTTTTCCCTCCAATCCTATAATGCATGAAAGAGGGCTTCCCATAGCTATATTGAGGATTTTTGTATTGAGCCTTTTATACTCTTCAGTCTCAGTAGGAAATTCATTCAGTCAATAGTTTTTTGAACATATACTATATTCTAGGCACTAGAAATACAAGGGTAAACAAGACAGACACCATTTCTCAAGAGAAACAGAACCATATATACATTTATTATATTATATGTATATATACATATGTTATATGTATATATGTGTGGGTATATATATGAAAGCTGCCCTAAAAAAATCCAGCCATAAATGCCTTTATTTTTTATATTACTTAGCTGTATACTTTCTGGACAGCCCTTGCAAACAGGGAGAGAGTGAGGGTTGGGGCAGAGGGACAGAGAGAGAGAGAGAGGCTGAGAGATTCATTGCAAGGAATTGGCTTACACAACTGTTGGGGCTGGCTAGTCACATCCATACCTTTTGGGACAGGCACTCAGGACAGGAAAGCTGGAATCTTTTAAGCAAGAGGTGACACTGCTGTTCACAGGGAGAAATTTCTTTTTCTGCTTGGAAACTTTGGTTTTTGCTTTTAAGGTCTTTTAACTACTTGGAACAGGCCCACCCTGATTATGGAAGATAGTCTTCTTTACATAAAGTCAACTGATTATAGATGCTAACCCCACCTATAAACTACTTTCACAACAACAGCTCAGTGAAGGTTTGATTGAATAACTCAGTACTATACCCTAGCCAAGGTGACACATAAAACTGACCAGCACAGCAATGTTTGGAAAATGCTATGGTAGAGAAAGAAAATAATGCCAAGGACAGACATAGACTACGTTAGTCTAAAGGGAGGCAGGTGTTTTCCTGAAGGAGATGGCAACTAAAGTAAGACCTGAGAGATGAGTCAAAATTAGCTAGATAAAGAGGTAGATACAGAATATTCTGGGATGTGGAAAGTATACAAGCAAGCAAAGGTCCAGAGAGACCAGTGAAAACACTGGAGTTGCAATTTTCTCTTATCAGATTTTTTTTTGGCTTTCTTTTTTCAGAATACCAATGGGGTGATAGTTGTTTTAACAGAAGCCACGATTTGACTTATTTTTTCTTAATTATTATCTTAGATTATTGTAATGTCCTCTGTGCTGAAACAGATGAAACTTAATTTTCATGTTTTAATTAACATTTGCAATTACTGTTGAGGAAACACATCTTTTCATATAGGGCACTTTTTCATGTTTATTTGACATTCATGTTTCCTACTCAATAGATTACTTGCATGTAACTTATGCACATTATTCTTTTCATCAATTTTCTTACTTATTCCATATGATTTGGGTATTAATAGAAATACTTTAAGATTTCTGCAATACGCATTGCAGATACATTTTCCAGAGAGGACTAGTCCAAATTGAGAGTAACTTTGTAGACTATGATTTGCAGGTGAGTGCAAAGGGACCTCGTTGAGTCAGAGAGTGCTGGAGTCACCTCATTTCCAGCTTCAAGTCTTACTGATGGGACAAAGCCCACATATTGAGCAGGAACAATAGGAGCAAAGGAAAGAAATGGGGAAAGGAGAAAAGCCCATCTCACAAAGCACAAAAGTTTTTGACAGGGGAAAGCCGGGACGGCTCAGCGGGTTGAGCGCTCGCTTTGAGGCCATGAGGACCGAGGATCGAATCCC
>PVKE010036212.1:0-16516 GCA_004027555.1 Craseonycteris thonglongyai | reverse complement strand
AGAATGATGGCATTAATATAAAGAATAGTTATTTTCTCTAAATACAAGTAGTGTCCTTATCAAATAGAAAATAATGTTCCTTGACATACACACTATAAAGTTCCATTTTTATCATAAAATGAGATCCTGACAAAATACAGCAAAACTTACAAAGATTAAATTGCTGGTATATGTAAGTAAAGTATAATAAAATGTAGAATTTCTTGAATATTTTGCTCAGTGAATCAACAGTATTTATAGTTTTTAATTCACTCATTTATTAAACATGTATTGTCTCAAGCATTATCTGGTTTCAAATGTCAAAGCACTCAGAATCTGGTGAGTAAACAGACATGTACAAAACTGTAATGAAATGTGATGGATGGTACAAACTAAGTTTTCTGCTAAGGGTATCCAGTAATGCTTCCTCAGATAAAGCTTTTCAAAGAAATGGAAAACATTTTAAATCTTTCTTGAGAAATAAATATTATTTTCATGTCATATAATTCTTTCCCAAGCAAAAGAACTGTTACAGTTTTTCATTTAATCACTATAACTTATCCATTCATTCAATATACAAGTCAGACACAAAGATAGAAAAGACTCAGCCACATGAAATTTATATGACAAGGACAATATTTGGGTAGAGAGGAAACAATACTCTTAAAAAATAGAAATTGTCACTTTAAAAAAGTACTCAATTACTGTTCTCTAGTAATTCCCTATAACATACTTTGTCTTACTTATTTACTTGAGTATTATCTGTGCTCCCATCTTTTGTTCTTATACTATCTATGAGTTCCATGAGGACAGGAGCCTTTCTGTCTTTGTATCTGTCTTGTGTATTAAACAATGAAGTGATTTATTGAGGGAATAGATAAATATGCTACTTTTGCTTGGAAACTAATTTTATATCTTTAATGGTGCACTGAAAAACTATTCTTCTTTTCAAGGGATTTTCCCCAAAGCTTTTGAATTGTTTTGTCTATATTACAATTACTTATATGTGGGCCATCTGGAAATATATTTAACCATAAATGCCTGTATTTTTCATATTACATGGCTGGATACTTTCTGGACAACCCTCATGTGCATTTCTTCAAGTTGTTATAATTCCAATTTTATCACTTAAAAATGTGTCTGTGAACATAATGTAATGTATAGATGATATAATGTAGAGTTGTACACCTGAAAACTATGTAATTTTTACCAACAAATGTCACCCCAATAAATTTAACAGTGAAAAAAAATGTGTCTCCAGGCCTTTTCCATGTGATTTTTAAGAGTTCATATATTTTCAGATTGAGATAATCATAAAAACAGCCTGATTTTTTAAAATACAGTAGAACCCACACTATCTTTATTTGCTGATATCCATTATAAAAACACATTCTGCAATTCTACCTCTAATAGTTTTCCTCAGACTAAAAATACTGGGTATGTTCATATATTTTCTTAAGTAGCAAGTATAGTTTTTCTTGAAATCAAATAGAACTTTCAGTAAAGTGAGATATATAGAAAATAAAGCTGTGTTTTCTGCTGATGTATAAATAGGGGCCTAAAACTTTATTGTTCAGGGAATAAATCTCATCACTTCTCTACTAATACACTGCTGTGAGGCTGCATGACCTGCAAATCAAGCTGCTAGGAATATCTCTTCAAAAGAACTATAATGTTGCAACGAGGCAGAGGCTGTTTTACATTATTGTCTTATTGTGATTCTATCAAAAATTCTATTCTCTTTAATTTGATATTCAATCCATTTCAATGAGAGTTTCAGATCAAGTCAGGTAGAATTGAAATTAATTGATAAAAAATCATTGTGTCTCCTATTAAAGTTCTTGGCATAATTGCCCACACCTTAGTCTAAGTCTATATTTATTAACTCTAAATTGTGTGGTAATTAGCTTAGTAGCATGAGGGCAGGACAAATTAAGATACTTTCACTGCAGGTTTTCAACCTGTGTCCTACTGTGTGTGACTCAATTCATTACTCTTTTTTGATTAAAGATAATATATCAAGCTACTGACCCATAGAATTTTAACTAAAAGTCTTAGCTGAAACTGTGCTTCCTGATGTTTGAAATAAATATTTTATTAGATATGATATTAACCAGCATAGTTTATTAACCAATGACAAGTATTTGGAAAGGCTTAGCATATTTATGAATTTTGCAGGATGTTGTCCTGCTGGGAGGACAGAAACTCTGAGGACTTATAATGAGCTACACATTACTATCTCTGTTCCCAGAGGGTAAAGTGATTATCACATTGTGATTTGGAGTGCTTTTTATATTTAGGGGCCTTGAAGAAATGGCCCATTGGATTCAATTAAAAAGAAAAAAAGCTGCCTTGACACAATCTGTAACTGGCAATCTATGACTGTAGTTTTAAATCAGGAGTGTCCAATCTTTTGGCTTCCCTTGGCCACATTGGAAGAATTGTCTTGGGCCACACATAAAATGCACTAACACTAACAATAGCTTATGAGCTAAAGAAAAAAAAAATCAAAAAATCTCATAATGTTTTAAGAAAGTTTAGGAACTTGTGTTGGGCTGCATTCAAAGCCATCCTAGGTGGCATGCAGCCCCTGGGCTGCAGGTTGAACAAGCTTGATGTAAGTGACTCAAGAATTGAATTTTCAGTTGTTAAAATCTGGTGCAGTTGAAAGAGAGTGACCTCATTTGACGAGAGACACCAGTGTTTGCCAATATTACTGGACAAAGATGCATTTACTGAATTCCCATTTCAATTTAAAACATTTTATTATAGTGCAAGAATGAAATCACTATTAATTTCATCAATACAAACATGCAAGTAAGTCATTTGGAACATCGGAGTAGTGATCAATTCAGTGTCAAGGGATTTAGGATAAAATCCTAGCCTGCATTTGCTAACTATGACAAAAGGTTGATCCACTAAATCACTGCACTAGAAGAGACGCCCTTCCAGAGATAGAGATGTCAAGAGATAAGAGTGGAGAAAAATAAACTGTCCTAGGAACAAAGCTAAAGGGTACTCTACTTAAAAAGAAGAACTCTGACTATACTATATTAAAACTTTTTATTTGTTTTAGTGAGGATTATTATGGGGAATCAAAAGCATTGCGCAATTGATGCCAAGTGAAGATCTGAACAGTGTTAGGACCACACATTTATTTTCTTTCGCACCACCTGGAAGTTGACATCAGGATTATGTGGTACTTAGAGGCAAGTCTTAAGTTACTTTATTTAACTAAATAAAATTATTTTTAAAAAGACTTTGGGGGAAATGCATAAGCTCTATCTTCATAGAATGAATTTATTCATTTAAAATTAACTATTGTGTTCATAGAGTAAAGGAAATCCATTAATAATTAAAAATTATCTATATGACCCTGAAGACATAATCAATAACTCTGTAAACTCATTGTAACTATATTGTGCTGGCCACACATTGGACATTTGGGTTGGCTACTTATCATGTCCACCTGTTTTAATAAATTGAGCATTTTAGCAAATGGACTATTGTAAAAATAATGATGGAGCATTGGTTATAGTCACTCAAATCTCAAATAATTGGTTTTATGTTAGTCAATTAATATTTTTCTATTTAAATTATAGAAATATGTACTACTGAGATATAGTGAGTTGCAGTAAACCAGTGTTATCATATTTTAACTGTGTATTTTAGAAGTTAAGTTGCATCCTTAATATATTTCTGCTCTCCACTGAATTTGTGTGGGAATTTATTAAATCAAATACTTCTGTAAAAATGGTAAAACATGACCATGGCTAAACTTATTGTGAATCATTTTTTAAAAGATAGAATTTGTTTTACTGCTTTATTCCTACTTCTTTAAGCCTGGAATCTGCTCAGAAAGATTAATTAGTGTGCTGGAGATCACAGAACTCATAAATGGCAGAATCCAGGGCACACCCTTGAACTATGAGCCTTGCTCTAGAACCCATGCTCATAACAGTTATATACTATACTGCTCTGCTTTGGCTAATAAACACTTTAAAGTAACTCTCTTCTCACTTATTTGGATCTTAAAGTGTAATGATCAAGAAAGAGAAATAAACTTAATTTATTCTGTTACACCTCTAACAATAATTAATCTTTTGTCTATGACACAACCTAAGGGAAAGTTTAATTTTTGTCACACACTAACATGAGAATGATCAATTGCATTGAGTTGCATATTGGAGTTTGACATATATAGCTTAAGAATACTAGGAACACTGCCAAGAAATAAAGTGAACCAAGATATCTACAAATATAAATATAAGATTGTAAATGTAAAGTATCCAAATTGATACAGATGATAAAGAGTGCTATAAAAATTTAATCCCAATATTTTGGTTACTCAAGGTTTTTCCAGTCTATCTACAACATTTTAATCTCCTCTTCTAATTTATTCAACCCTAACTAAAATTCAGATACTCTTTTCCAATTCCTTCCTTAGTCAATTGTAGCTCATATGTGTAACTTTGATATGTGGATATTTTCAATTCTCAACATTCTCAGAATATTTAAATATGTCTTTTATCTTTTGCAAGCCATCTTTAGACTCTTTAATCTTCCTTAAGGCATTCTTTACATTTCCATTAAATTGCATCCCTGCTGTAATAAAGTTTAGACACTTTTAATTCTGGGAAGCCTATTTTAAGGTGATGTTCTCAACATCCAGTGGGATTTAGAAATGCTGAAATTAAAAGTTCTTTCACATTTCCTTACTTTAAATCTCTGGTTCACATAATCCTCTAGGCAAATGATTCTCAGTTATGCTTATACATCTGAGTCATATCAGGACTTTTACAAATTCAAACTCACAGGGCTCAGCCCAGAATTTTTAGAGGAGGGACACAAACAATAGTAAATTTTAAACTCTCCAGGTGATTAAGTGGGTACTCAAGTGTGAGAACCCTTATACTAGAATTTTTTCCTGTTAATTAATTGATCAGATTGCATTTTATATTTTTTCTATAACAATGTGTAAGCCATTAAATAAGAAAATTGGGCTCTTTTCTTACCCTGTTATTCAGCATCTAGGAGAACACCTGACAGAGCACATAGCAAGGAAATATTTATTAAAGAAACAGAGAAATGCTACTTCAGTTATTCCAAGTGGGTATAGTTTAGTGATTTCTTTTATTCATGGTTCAGATTCTTTTCCTCAGATTTGTAGTTTTAGGAAATTAATTTTATCAAGTATCCCATAAATATCAGTGTTCACATGTTAAATAGTGTTACATTGATCATTAAAACCAAATGACTTTTAAAAATCTTTATCAAATTTATTAGGGTGACAGTGGTCAGTAAGATTATATAGGTTTCAAGTATACTTTCAATCAACCATTCTAGTACTCTGGACATAAAGCAGACCATCATTTTCTGGTTCTGAACTCGTTGGAAAACCATAATAATTCAAAAGACTCTAATAAGCATGGAATTGCCACATACATACTCTGATAGTTATTTGATAATGATGCATTTTTCTCTTTTTGATTTTCTGTATGTTTTTATGAGATTAGCTAGTAACTATTATAGCACTTTTTGTTGAAGTGGTAAAAATTGTTAATTTCTTTATAACTTTTACCTTACAAATACCAAAGTTTAAATAAAGCTAATAATTTTATAACTTTTTACAAAATGGAGTCTTTGTTCCTCCCTGCAGAGATTATAATGCACTGGCTGTGCACCAAGTTTGGTATGGGGAGGACGGCTTTCACACGTGAGACTTGCCAGACATTACAGTCTCTAGATGAAGAACACTTGAATTAATGTAATAGTATGAGCAGAAGTTATATTGCTGTAAACTGCAGTGTGAACTTGCATGAGGGGGAGAGGAGTGAGAAGTCAGAGGCTAAAGGGAAGACACCATGGGTGCTACCCAGAGGGGTGCAAGTGTAGCTCCTGGCAAGCCCTGTTAATGCCAGTGTTCATGGAAGAGGGACAATTTTTTTGGAAGAAAAGAATATTTGGATGCCATTTATAAGGAAAGAAAAGGCAGCAATGACATAATGACTAGTGTTAGAGCCAATTAAATTGGTAAACATTACTTTCTTTATAAAATGATTTAAGGAATGAGAGGCAAGGAAGAAAGGACATTCATCTTGGAAGGACCCAAAACACTTTGATATTTTAAAGTAGTGTAATGATTTTGATATTTTAAAGTAATGTAATAATAGCTGCTAAGACCACCTTTGTCACCATAATGGATAAAGTGCTTCAAATTTAAACTAGTAACAGAATTCTATCATGTTACCTTTTCGCCAAGAACTTTCAAAAGCTTGAAGGGACTTCTTTATACATTTAAATACTTACCTTATAGGATTTAAATATTTTATTGAAACCTGTTTACCTTTCATATATTTTATTATTACCTAGCCTATTGTGTGTGAGAATGTGTGACATCTAGTAAATCTTGTTAAAACAAGAATCTAATACAGTCATTTGTGACAACATGGATGGACCTTGAAACCATCTTATTAAGCGAAATAAGTCAGACTGAAAGAATCAGGAAAGATATGACCTCACTTATAGGCGGATTATAAAACTGAAAGTAACAAAGAAAGACTTATAGACACACTCAATAGCTGGGTGATTGCCTGAGGGAAGGGGAAGTAGGGGGTAGGGAGAGTGGGGAGAGGAGGGGGGAGTGGGCACCAGACTTATGGACACACTCAATAGTTTGGTGGTTACTTGAGTGAAGGGGAGGAGTGGGGAGGGAGAGTGGGAGGGGGCACCAGATATATGGTGATGGAAGGAGAGCTGATTCTTGGTGACAGGCACATAATGCAATACATGGGTGATGTGATGTGGACTTGTACATCTGGAAATTATCTACCGGTAATTGTTACCAATCAATGTCATCCCAATAAATTTAACAATAAAAACAAAACAAAAACAAACAAACAAAAGAATCTATAGGCACTTTAAATCTATTCTTACTGATGATAAAAAGTTCAGTAGCTGATTAATAATGAAAACTGAGCAAAATTTTCCTTTAAAGGTCAACTTTGAATATTTTGGAGAATTTGTCAGTTATCATACATTGTGTGATTTATATGCCAGGGGTCTTTTATTTAATTTTGAGAAAAAAAAAAAAAAAAAAAGAAAAAGCATACACTGAACAGAAGTGCTCCCATCTAGGCTAATAAAATCTTTTATCATTTCTGTTTCCCTCAGGAGCAAGATATATAATAATGAACTTTTGAGAATATTTATGGCATACTTCTTGCTTTTACAATGAATTACTGCTTAAAGCAGTGTTTGTAACCTCAAATGCCTATAGGGGGTGGGTAGGTAATGTGAATATTTGAAATATGCCAGGATGAACAATATTCTTCACTTAAAGGGGGGAGGAGGGGAGCACTTTGTATCTTTTCCTGAAATGTGTAGCCCTCTGGGTCAATTTTAGCTTTTCCCTCTTGTGAAATAGATTAAGGTTACAAGTAGTGGTTAGCTTTCTTTTTAAATCTATACGAAGAACAAAAGTAGAAAAGTGATGTTAAAATCCTCTGCCACTTGATCTATGCGCTATGACAACAGTGAGTGGTGGGCACGTAGCGAAATGGCCTGCTGATTCCTTATCCAAAAGCACAGTGGCTCTCTGGCTGCGGGAAGGTGTGCAGAGGCTGATAGGGCCAGGGCTCTAATGTGTCAAGAGAAGCTGGACACCTGTAACTTTACATGGAAGAGACAATTTATATGGGAGAAGCTGAGGCTTTTGTTTTCAAATACCTTCCATTATAAATAAAGAGAGGAGCCTGTGAAAGACACTGTCAACCAGATATAACTCTTGAGACACCATTTTATAATTTCTATTTAAGAGATTTAAATTTTATCAATAAAATCAATTACTTGTAAATAAACTATTATGTTCACATGCAAAAGAATTAAGTTTGAACCTTAGTTAACACAATATTCAAAAACTAACTCAAATGAATTAAATACTTAAATGTAAGACCTAGAACTGTTGCATTCTTGGATTATAACATTAAGAGAAAAGCTTCATGACATTGGCTTTGGCAATGAGTTCTCGAATAAGATTCCAAAAGCACAGGCAACAAGTTTTTAAAAATAGGCAAATGGGACTACATAGAATGTAAAAACTTCTAGGTGACAAAATAAACAATTAACAAAATGAAAGGGTTACCTATGGAATGAGAAAAATATAACACATCATATTTGACATAAGTTAATGTCCAGGATATATAAAAAAATTCTATAACTCCAAAGAATTAAAAATAGTCAAAGAACCTAAATTGATATTTTTCCAAATAAGATATACAATAACTAGTAAGCACATGAAAAGATGTTCAACATCCCTAATTATAAAGGAAATGGAAATAAAAGCCACAATGAGATGTTACCTCACACCCATCAGGATGGCCACTATCAAAAGAATAGAAAGTAATAAGTGATAATAAAATGTAGAGATGTCGGAACACTCATGTACTGCTTGGAATATAAAATTGTGCAACTATTATGAAAAACAGTTTGGAGGGGGTGTCCTCAGAAAATTTAGAATAGAATTGCCATGTAATCTAGCAATCCCACTTCTGTGTATACATCCAAAATAATTCAAAGCAAGATCTTGAAGAGATACTTTTGTACACGCATGTTTGTTATAACATTTTTCACAAGAGCTATGAAATTAAAGCAACCCAGATTTTTACTGATAGATGAATACATAAAGAAAACATGGTGTATAAAACAATGAAATATTGTGTAGCCTTTTTTAAAAAAATATTTTTATTGTTTTTGAGAGAGAGAGAGAGAGAGAGAGAGAGAGAGAGAGAGAGAGAGAGAGAGATACAGAGACAGAGAGAAGGGGCCCAGAACAGTCTCCATAGTTGTACATCATTGGTTTTTTTCACATAGTTTCATTCCACAGGTGGGCTCGGGGTTGCACAGGGCAGGAACTGGGCCAGGGTCTCACCCCGGTGAGAACTGAACTGCGGGCACTCCCCAGTTCAGCATATGGGTCCACACAGGCTGGGACCGGGATTCGATCCTTGGTCCCCGGGGCTGCTAAGTGAGCTCTTAACCCACTGAGCCATCCTGGCTTTCCCATTGTGTAGCCTTAAAAAAATAATAATAATAATTTTGAACCTCAAGGACATTACACTAAGAAAGACAAATCAGTCACAAAAGAACAAATACTATATAATGCTATTTATATGATCTATCTAAGGTAGTCAAAACTAGAATCACAATAATAGAAGGATGGTTACCAAGTGCTGGGAAAAGAGAGAATTAGTACTTAGTGGGTTTCAGTGTTGTAAGATGAAAAAGTTCTCGAGATCTGTCGCACGACGATGTGAAGATACCTAGCACTATTGAACTGTACACTTAAAATAATTAAGACAGTAAATTTAACATGCCTTTTTACTACAGTGAAAAAGAAAAGAAGTATCACCACATTTTAAAGCTGTCTCATCTGCATTATCATTACAATTTGGAGAACATTTTAAGATTTTATTTAATAATTTTCTTTTATACCTTTGACTATTAAATGCACAATATCTTTGTAAAAAAATTATTTTGAACTGTGAAGATAAATAGATATATGGATCAGGCACAAAGAATGTACCATGGGATTTTACCACCGCTTCATTACTGGTACAAAAATTTAACTAAATAATTAAGTCAGTGAAGCCACATATATTTATGTTTCATAAGCTTAAGTAGCCAGTTCTAAAGGGAATACTGTCCATAATACTTCTGCAGCAACTTGACACTAGCATTAACAGAAAATAAGTATGCTTTCTTAGATAGCTGATGATCAGCACTGATTTACCACGATCTTCTCTGAGTTTTGACACTCTAAAGAGTTCCCACAGATTCAGATACTGAGAAGTGCTACTTTTATAAAGGAAAAGTGTAAATGTGAGAAATTTTACTCTTGCAAATACAGAGAAGGGAAATCTAAGGTTAAATGGTTTGGGGCATTTTCATGAATGCTATTTGAATAAAGTGGGTTTTATACACATACATCATAGACACATGCACGCATGTGCATACATGCACACAAAATCCAGCATTGGCTTTCCTATTCTATTTCTGATATCCAATCATAACATCACTTATTGCAAGGGTGTCAAACTCAATTAAAACATGGGCCATTTGGTGCAACAGGCAAGATTCACACGGGCCACATCACTTTTACAAACGTGGCCAGAACTGAGTCAGCACATTTATACATACCCACAGGCCCCCAGGAAAGGCCCTGGGCCATGTGTATACTCGTCTTCAGTAGTTAAAGGTTTAAGGAGGGAGTTGTGTGTAGGGTATTGCCTTGATCTCCCCTAAGCGCTATTTTCCTCATAACAATCTTTTCTTTATTAATTTTATTTCAGAGCATCATGGGCCACAAAAAATTACCTCGGGGGCCGCATGCGCCCCCCAGGTCACCAGTTTGACACCTCTGACTTATTGCATTGAGAAATCACAAGTCCTTTCCCTCTTAAGAATACTACTTCTCTATCTCTGCTGATTTAATTATCTTCCTTTTTGGAAAGATATCTTAGAAATGGTAAATGATATTTCTATGAAATCTAAATGATTTTAATTTATTGAAAAAATCTAAACTCAAAATGAAAGCCTAAAAAGCAGAATATTGGTCATGGCGTTGAGCCATGTAAAATCGGAAAATTTGCACTCTTCTCTGATTACAGGTAAGGGCAATAACAGTTTGGAATTTTTAAATATTTTTTTAAAGATTTATTTTATTGATTTTTGACAGAAAGAAACAGAGACAGAGAGAGACAGAAAGAAGAGGGAGGGCCCAGAGCAGTCTTTATAGTTGACATTAGTTTTTCCATATAGTTTCACTCCATAGGTGGTCACAGGGCTGCGCAGGGCAGGAACTGGGCCGGGAGCCTCCCACATAGGTCCTGGCAAGAATTGAATGTGGGGCACACCCCAGTTCAGCATGTGGGTCCGCATGGGCCGGGGCCGGGATTCGATCCCCGGTTCCCGGGGCTTCAAAGCGAGCGCTTTACCCGTTGAACCATCCCAACTTTCCCTTTTTAATATTTTTAATAACTCTTTAAAAACCCCCATCTTGATACTGCTTGTTATCCTCCTTGAAATATAGGGAAAATGTTTAATTACTGTAAATATCACTTAAACTGTTCTAACTTAATAAGTCCAGTTGACCACGAACAACATAGTTTAAAAGTGAATTCTTTTCAATAAAAAATATAAATATAAATGTATTTTCTATTCTTTATAATTTCCTCTATAATGTTTTCTTGTATTTGCTCACATTATTGTAAAAGTACAGTATATAATACTTGTAACATACAAAATATATGTTCATAGACTGTTTAATTTATCAGAAAGGCTTCCAGTAAACCAGGCTATTAGTACTTATGTTTTTGGGAAGTCAAAAGTTTTAAACAATTCATCAAGTGCATGAGGGTTGGTACCCCAACCCCCTCATTGTTCAAGTGTCAACTATATATTTTAGATATTGATTTTGAAAGTGGAAAATAGAATTTAAGAGAAGTTAAGGATAAAATATAGCTTCTGTATTGAATAAATCATGCTAATAGTTTAGTTATTTAACTTTTATATTTGTATATCCTACTAGAACCATGTATTCTTATACTTCACATCTTTATTTAAAACAAAATTATATCAGTAACACTTAGAACTAGGAACCAACACACTTAATAAGCCATGCCTCATTATAATTTTTGAATAAAGTTTAAATTTTTCTTCTATTGAGAAATGTTCAGCTCAATTTTTGGTATTTTTTATTGTGAAATATGTGTTTAATTTTTTAGGTTATTGGCTTAATTTTTTCATTGATGGCAGTTCTTTGAAAATAATATAGTCTTTATAATCTCCATGAACAGAAGAATCAATGGTAAAAGAGCCAGTTTTTCAAGCAATACATATTAGTATTCAGGAAGAAAAAATATTTGATAAAAATCCTGATGCAAAAGCTATAGAAAAACCCAGTCATTGTAATTGTATAAAATAATGAGCTTATTTTTTATTCTTCAGTTTTCACTAGTATAGAAGCCATGGACTGAAAGAGAAAGAGCTCATAAATAGTCATAGGTCATGATCCACACATGGAAAATATTTCTGCACCTCTAAGAATATGGCTAACAATAGGTTATAAAATATTTGGAAAGACAGTAGTAATTACATGGATATATAAATATATACTGCACAAAACTAAATGCGGTCAAATCTATATATTATTATATCTTCCGTATCAATTACTTTTATCATTTTTTCAAAAGCTGTTATTTACAACACATTTCTATAAATATGAATTTACAAACTGCTTTAAAAAGTAATTAGTAAGGAATATTAAACAGATAAGAATCAAAGATTTTTAAAGTAGATTTATTTCCAATTGATTTTAATTCTGCATGCCTATTACTTAAAAAAAATATTATATCCTAAAGGTCACAAAATACTTATATAGAGCCTTTTAATCCTTGGTTTCAGGAAAAGAATATCGTATTATCTTTACCAAATTGGACTTTTCTATTTTTTTTTTATTTAAAAAAATTTTTTTTAATTCTTTATTTTTTTTGACAGAGATAGATAGATAGATAGATAGATAGATAGATAGATAGATACAGATACAGATACAGAACTGAACTGGGGGAACTCCCCAGATCAGCGCATGGGTCCACACGGGCCAGGGCCGGGATTCGATCCTCGGTCCCCGGCACTGCAAAATGAGCTCTTAACCCACTGAGCCATCCCGGCTTCCCCTCAATTTTTAATAATAATAATTGCAATCATATATCAAGCACATATAGTGTATCAGCATGGTACTAAATTTTATGCAACATTACAATTTATCTGGCTGTTTGCAGTTAGTGGCAGATTTGGGCCTGCACTGAAGTTTCTTTCAAGAGTCCCCAGAACCAACATAACTGGAATTTAGCATCAGCCCACAGCACAGCACCACACAATTAGCCCCCCAAGTGGTGCACCCAAAGGGCAGTCCTAATAGGCACCCGAGCCATCTTGAGTAAATCCTGCTTCTCAGGTTAAAGTCCCCCTCAGAGCAGCCCATAAGCTTTGATTATGGTAAACCCCACAGCCAGGCAGTCTGAGGCTCAATGCCACCCACTGATGTTCCAATAGCTATTATGAATCAAGGCTCAGTTATAACAGGAGGAGACACACAGTCCATACAAGGGACACTTGTAAGCACCCAGTGCTGGTGACCAGGGATTTGTGCCATTAAGTCACACAAAGCACCTACTGCATAAGGTCATCAGGAAAGACTGGGAGACATAGCAGATCTATATAGTACATAAACAAACAGAGAGGTAAACAAAATGGGAAACAAAGAAATACATCCCAAATAAAAGAACAGGAGAAAACTCTAGAAAAAGAATTAAAGGAAATGGAGGCAAGCAACCTACCAAATATGAAGTTCACAACATTTATTGTAAGGATGCTCAAGAAACATAGTGAGAACTTCAACAAAGAAATAGCAAGCATAACAAAAAATGCAGAAAGCATTGAAAAGAACCAGTCAGAAGTGAAAAAACAAGAAAGACCATGCTTATAATAAAGCTGCAAACATCCTGACTTTGTAGTGCATCACTATATAATAGAAGCAAAATCCTCTCTTAAGGAACATAGCCACAAACAAAGCTTCAAAAATGTCCACAGAAAGTTTAAGGAAAAGTATATTCATAAAAAACTTTTCCGAATACTGAAGAAAGCAAAGAGTGTTAAAGCAGTCTTTAAAAACTGGAGCAATTAGTAGACTTACCAGACAGACACACAGTATATTCTGTTGAACCATAATGTTGCCAAGTTTCATATCCTTCAATATATTTTAATGAGTATGTTTATAGTAAAAAATTAAAAGGACATTAAAAGTAGGATAAACAAAAATTTAATATAAAATTATCAGAGATATCTGAAAAAAGCAAATTAAATTTTTAGGAAAGAAAGAGTAATGATTAAATATAGAAATTAAATTAATGATTTATACATAAAACTAGACTCAGCTGAAGATCAAATTATTGAATAAGAATTAAAAGGTTATTGGGGATGCTTAAATGACTGAGCAGGTTGAGCTCTCATTTTGTGGCCCTGGGGTCTGAGGATGGAGTCCCAGTCTGGCTTGTGGAGACCCATATGCTGAACTGGGGTATGCCCCCCAATTTTGTTCTCACTGGGGCAAGCTTCCTATGTGGGAGGCCCCAAGTTCAGGACCTACCCCAGCATACCTCCCATGGGGGAGTCCCATAGCCAGTTGCTGCACTGCATAGCCCCAAGTTGCTGGCATGGTTCCTGCCCTGCTCCCTGCCCTGCTCGGCCCAGCACCTACCAGTGGAATAAAACCATGTAGAAAACTAGTGACCATGTAACTATGGAGAATGCTCTCTTTGAAAAAACAATAAAACTAAATATAAAATATAAAATAAAAAGAATTAAAAGGTTATAATATGAATGCAGCAAAGTAAAACAAAGAAATAGAACATATGAGAGGAAAGTTAAGGGTCATAGAGGATGAAAAGAGTAAGAAAAAAAATCTACCATAATTCTAAACAGATCTCCAGCAGAAAAGAAAATAAGAATATAAAGATAAAAATATTTGAAGAGCTCATTCTTAACAAAGTTTCCAAATTGATGAATGACAGTAGTTTCATGTTTTGAAATTTTAATATGTTTTGAGAAAAATAAATGTAATAAATTTATTTTGAGAATTTACTGGAACTTTAGAACACCAAAGAAATGAAGTTAGAATTTGAAAGTTTCAGAAAGAAGAGAATATCAATTTGACAACTCTCATCTATGCAGATATATTGGAAATCACAGACAATAAAGTTGTATCTTTAAATGCCTAAATAATTCATTCAGGAATTCTATATCCCATGGAACTCTTTTTCAATAACATGTTTTGACACACACACACACACACACTCACATAAAACCCTGATTATTCATTATTGAGAATGCTATCAGGAGACTATCAATAGTTACTTTTGAGAGATATATTTTAGGGAGGTGGTAAATGATCTACAAAACAAGGTTTGATGTGCAGGAAAGAGCAGTGTGCAAAACAGATGATACACATGAAAAAAGGTAAAACGCTGCATTTATAAAACAGTAATGATTTATACTTTGTGAATTTGCAAAGTAGAATTAAAGTAATGAGCAAAATGTGTCAGTTAATAGAGAGGAGATAGTGGATATAATAGCAATTTAGTTCATATTTATTCTTTGGGATATGAATTAAGGTACTCATTGACTTTGTATTTTATTATTATACATATGTAAGTTTATTTATAGCATAGCCACTGGAGTAAATAAAAGCACAGTGTGTTATTTTTAAGTAGTAAAGAGGAAAATGGAATAAACATTCAATTTGAAAGCTGACTAGAAATAAAAGGAGAAAAATATAAAGCACAAGCAATGCAATAGAAATCAATCTAAATATTCATTAAATATAAATGAATAAAACCTAGTTAATTAAAGCTTATCATTTATACAGGTTACAAGATACAAACATAAAACAAAAGGACCTAGTAAATATATGAAGTCAAATATGAGGAAAACTCATGCCATCTTTAACCAAATATAAGTTATTAACAAATTATTAGTCTCAGACAAAAATACATTCAGGGAAAGTGTTACAAGAAAATGAGCATGCCGCCTCACAACAATAGAAGTTTTATTAATCAAGATGACATAACAACTGAAAATATATGTCCCCTAATAATCTAGTTTCAACTGTATATATATTTTTAAACAGTTTATTGTTTTTGACAGGGAGACAGAGATACAGATAAAGAGACAGAGACAGAGAGAAGGGGAAGGGCCTAGAACAGTCTCCATAGTTGTACATCATTGGTTTTTCCACATAGTTTCATTCTACAGGTGGGTGCAGGGCTACACAGGGCAGGAACTGGGCCCGGGTCTCACCCCAATGAGAAACGAACTGGGGGCACTCCACAGTTCAGTGTATGGGTCTTCACAGGCTGGGGCCGGGACTTGATCCTCAGTCCCTGGGGCTTCAAAGTGAGCATTTAACCCACTGAGCCATCCCGGCTTCCCCTAGTTTCAACTACCAAACAAAGATTAACAACACTACAAGGACAAATTAATAAGTCAACCATCATATTGTGAGAATTTAAGACAGTTCTTTCAGTAAATGACAAATCAGACAGAAATTCAATAAAATACAGAAATAATTAAATCAATTAGCATGACTGACCTAACATACATATTAAAAAAATGTATCCCAGACCTGAAAAATGTTTGTTTGTTTCCTACATCACACAGGGCATATTTTTTATCTTTTTTATTTTTATTTATTTATTTTTAAATTTATTGTTAAATTTGATGAGGTTACATTGGTTGGTAACAATTAGACAGTTTACAGATGTACAAGTCCACATCACATCATTCATGCGTCGTATTATGTGCCCATCACTCAGTATCAGTTCCCCTTCCATCACCTTATATCTAGTGCCCACTCCCACCTCCCCCCACAACTGTCCCCCCGCTCCTCCCCCCTATCCTGGTAACCACCAAACCATTGAGT
>PVKE010036211.1:0-16503 GCA_004027555.1 Craseonycteris thonglongyai | reverse complement strand
GAGAGATACAGAGACAGAGAGAGAACTGAACTAGGGGAGCTCCCAGTTCAGCATATGGGTCCGCACGGGCCGGGGCCGGGATTCGATCCTCGGTCCCTGGCGCTGCAAAGTGAGAGCCCAACCCACTGAGCCATCCCGGCTTCCCCCAAAATGCACATTCTTAATCATCAAGTTAATGCTTGTCAAACTTCACCATCACAGATCATCTGGGGATCATGATTAAAACCAGATCCTGATTCAGTCTATCTGGATTGGTGCCTGAGATTCCACATTTCTAACAAGTTCCCAAAAGATGGATCTGCTGGCCCTCTTATTACCATTGAACCTTCCTAAATGCTGCCATGCCTTTCATGCTTTGAATGACTAGTGTGGGGGGTTTTTTGTTTTGTTTTGTTTGTTTGTTTGTTTGTTTGTTTTGCTACACCCCAGATTCAGAGCCAACGAAGAAACTAATATTAGAGGTGGTGGATGAGTTAACCATTTCTGGAACATGCTCTCTACCCCATATAACTACCTAGTCACAGGGCTTATGAACACCATAAATGACCACACAGAAGTGTCACGCAAGAGTATTCAGTCCACTGAGAATGAAAAGACAGATTTTCAGTCAAGTTATTGGAGTTGGTAAACACTGTGTTTGCATCCTCTCACAACTACATCAATATTACAATTAAACTACAAACAACCATCACTGAGAATTGCCTAAAATCTAGCTGAACAAAAGTCCTGTTCTATAACCAAGGACATACAGAAGAAGCTACCTAGAGAATGGTAGGAGATGCAGAGATGTGAACGGGTTAGACTCATACCCACATATGGCAGTTAGGAAACAAGAGGGTTGTCTCAGCTGCTGAGGTTCCCCTGAGAAGTAAAAAGACCCAGCCACACACCAGGCCCCTGAAAGAGAAGTTCCCCATGACTTCAAGCTGTGAAAATTATCAAAGATGGTAGCTGAGTGAGAGTAAAGGCTGCTGAAGTCCTTTATATTTCTCTTAAAGGGTCTGAACCTGGACTTACTCACTGATGGACTCACTTCAGTGTTCAGATGACAGCTCAAAGGTATCAGGGACATACAGGGAGAAATTAAATTATCTGGCTTCAGGGTGAGAGCTGGAAGGAAACTTTCTCCTATACAAAAGTGCTGGCAAAAGCCATTGTTCCTTTGTTGAATCACCCCAATTCAGCTTGAAGACTTAGGTGAGTACCCTATCTGAGTCTCCATCAATCTGGCTATCACTGTTTGCCCCACCCTGGTGATTCCATGAAACCCCACCCCACCCAAATTGAAAGCCTGCCCAATTCACTTCCCGTGGCTTTTCTGTAGAAATGGTCTGTCTCAACTTATGCTGCAAATATTCCTAAAATTCCTCAAAGGTTCACAGACCCCAAACAAGTAGCAACTGGCCTCAGTGTACCCATTACCTCTTGCTAAGCAACCCCAAGCCCAGCATTAGTGGCAGCCACTTTTGGTTCACTACCTAGCTTCTCCCAGACATTTCCAAGCTCAGCAGAAATGGAAGCCATCTTCAGCCTATTATATAAGGCCACTTTACTAAGACCAGAAGACATAGCAGCTCTACCTAATACATAGAAACAAGCACAGAGAGGCAGCCAAGATGAAAAGACAAAAATATATATCTTACATGAAAGTTCAGAGCAAAGCTTCAGAAAACAGACAAACAAAAACACTAAGCTAAATGGAGACAAGCTATCTACCAGGAGCAGAGTTCAAAATACTGGTCATATTCTTAGTGGTGATCTCATGATGAAACACACAGATGATGTATTGTAGAATTATATATCTGGAACCTATGTAATCTTACTAACCAATGTCACCTCACTAAATTTAATTTAAAAAAAAATACTGGTCTTATGGATGCTCAATGACCTCAGTGAGAACTTCAACAAAGATATATAGAAACATAAAAATAGAGACAGAAAGCTTTAAAAAGTACTAGTCAGAAATGAAAAATCATATATTAACTGAAATGAAGAATGAATTAGAGAGAATCAATGGTAGATTAGATAAAGCAGAGTATCAATTAGCAATATGGAAGATAAAGTAGTAGAAAACATCCAATCAGGACAACAAAAAGAAATAGAGTCCCCAAAAAATGAAGATAATTCAAGGGACCTCTGGAATAACATTAAACATAGCACCATTTGCATTATGGAGGCACCAGAAAGACAAGAGAGAGATCAAGGAATTGAAAATATATTTGAAAAGTTAATGACAGAAAACTTCTCTAACCTGGTGAAGGAAATAGATGTACAAGCCCAGAAAGCACAGAAAGTCCAAAACAAAATGAATCCAAAGAGGCCAATACCAAGACATGTCATCATTAAAATGCTAAAGCTTAAAGACAAAGAGAGAATCTTAAAAGCAACAAGAGAAAAGCAGGTTAGTTACCTACAAGGGAGTTCCCATAAGACTGTCAGCTGATTTCTCAACAGAAACTTCACAGGCCAGAATGAATTGGCATAGATATTCAAAGTGATGAAAAGCAAAGACTTACAACCAAGTTTATTCTATACAGCAAGGCTATAAGTTATAATCAAAAGAGAGATAAAAAGATTCTCAGAGAATAAAAAGTTAAAGGAGTTCATTATTACCAAACTAGTATTACAAGAAATGTTGAAGGAACTTCTTTAAGAAGAAGAAGAAGGGGGAAAAACATAAATAATAAAATAACAATAACTATATGTCTATCAACAGTCACTTTAAATGTAAATAGATTAAATGTTCCAACCAAATGACATAGAAAACAAGAACCACACATATCCTGTTTACGAGATTCATTACTGATTAAAAGACACATAGACTCAAAGTAAAAGGATAGAAAAAGATACTTTGTGAAAATGGAAACAAACAAACAAGCAAAAAAAGCTAGGATAGCAATATTTATACCAGACAAAATTGACTTTAAAACAAAGACAGTAACAAGAGACAAAGAAGAACCAACTTCTCAGTATTTATCTGAAGAAACCCAAACACTACTTTGAGGAAATGTGTGCATCCATATGTTCATTGCTGCATTATTTACAACAGCAAATATATGGAGGCAACCTGGGTGACCATCAATGAATGAATGGATAAAGAAGTGGTACATAAATACAATTGTACGTTACTCAACCATAAAAATGAATGAAATCTTGCCATTTGCAACTATCTGGGTGGACCTAGAGAGTATTGTGCTGAGTGGAGTCAGACAAAGACAAATGCCATGTGATTTCATTTATATGTGAAATCTAGAGAATAAGATAAATAAAAATCATAACAGAAACAAGCGTGTAGCTACAGGGAACATTTTGATGGCTTCCAGACAAGTAGATTGAGGGACAAATGAAGTGGGAGAGGGAATTAAGAGGTACAAATTGGTAGTTACAAAATAGTCACAGGGATGTAGGATATAGCGTGGGCAATATAGTCAGTAGTATTATAATAACTCTGTATGGTATCAGATGGGCCCTGGATTTATTTGGATGATTTTTTCATATATTATATATATATCTAATTATATAACATGGTCTGTCAAATGTAATTGAAAAATCAAAAAAAATTTTTTTTAAATAGTGGAAAGATCATCTTATAACTCATTCTCCTCTGACCTAACCCACCAGAATTTTAACTGTCAAAAGCAGTAAGTAAATAAATAATGCACTGAACCATTTTACAATATGCTATTCAAAATAGGTACTTTTTAAAGAACTTGGTACAAAAATATAACTTTTTTAAAGATAAACAAGAACACTATCATGAATAAAGATTAGGACAAAGCAAATGTAATGACTTAATGTCAGGATGCCAGGATAGCTCCGTGGGTCACCTTGCAGCTCCAGGGTCTGAGGACCAAGTCCTAGCCCTGGCCTGTTCAGGCCCATATGCTAAACTGGGGTGTGCTTTCCTTGTGAGAGGCACCCAGTTCAGTTCCCGTGGGGCATGCTTCCCATGTGAGAGACCCCTGGCTCACAGGGGTGTGTTTTTCCATGTGGAAGGCTCCCAGGCAGTTCCCACCCTATGTGGCTCTGCACCCACCTGTGTAGAATAAAACTATGTTGAAAAGTAATGACATCCAACTATGGAGACTGCTTTGGGCCCTCCACCTTCTCTCTCTCTGTCTCTGT
The DNA here is from genome assembly GCA_004027555.1 of Craseonycteris thonglongyai. Lineage (NCBI taxonomy): Eukaryota > Metazoa > Chordata > Mammalia > Chiroptera > Craseonycteridae > Craseonycteris > Craseonycteris thonglongyai. Next base: position 12,378 of record PVKE010036211.1, on the reverse strand, counting down.
CTTCATCTCCATCTCTCTCTCTCTCTCTCTCTCTCTCTCTCTCTCTCTCTCTCTCTCTCTCTCTCTCAGTCTCTCTTTCTCTCTCTGTCAAAATTTTAAAATAAATCTTTTAAAAAATAATGACTTGGGGAAGCCGGGATGGCTCAGTGGGTTAAGCGCTCACTTTGCAGCCCAGGGCACTGAGGATCAAATCCTGGCCCCGGCTTGTGCAGACCCATGTGTTGAACTGGGGAGTGCCCCCAGATCAGTTCTCACCAGGGTGAGACCCCAGCCCAGTTCCTGCCCTGTGCAGCCCTGTGCCCACCCGTGGAATAAAACTATGAGGAAAAACCAATGATGTGGAGACTGCTCTGGGCCCTCCCCCCTTTTCTCTGTCTCTGTCTCTCTCTCTCAGTCAAAAACAATAAAAATCTTTTTAAAAAATAAGTAAATAATGACTTAACATTCCATAATATAAAATTATTCCACTTGAATAACTTTTAATTTATTATAGTGCATATATGCCAATTACTGGTAGGTCTGATTTGTTAAAGAACTTCAGCAGCTAATACTGGTTGCCATGACATCCAGACTTTACAAGGACATTGTAAGAATCATGATAATAATAAGAATTAAGAAACAAGGTGATAAGTTTGACCTTTCATGGTTTTAATAATAGATGATAATACTGTTGCATTGCCCTATCAAAGAAAACATTTCCAACAAAAGGTAGAAGCAAAAAGGTTTTACATATACTCAGCTCCTTTCTTTAGTTTTTAAATTTATTTTAAATAATTTTTTTATTTTTCAGTTACAGATGACATACAATGTTATATTGGTTTCAGGTGTACAACACAGTTATTAGACATTTATATAACTTACGAAGAGATCACCCTGATAAATCTCATACTCATCTGACGCCATCCACAGTTAATACAGTATTATTAACTATTTTCTTTCTGGTACACTTTACATCCCCATGACTATTCTGTAACTACCTTTTTGCACTTCTTAATCCCTTCACATTTTTCACCCATTCCGCTCCTATCTGACAATCATCAAAATGGTCTTTGTATCTATGAATTTGTTTCTGTTTTGTTTGTTTTGTTTGTTTAAAGTCATATAGCAGTTGTCTTTCTCTGTCTGGCTTACTCCTCAACACAATACCTTCTAGGGCCATCCAAATTGTTGCAGATAGTAAGGTTTTGCACTTTTTAATGACTAAGAAATATTTCATTGTATATATGTACCTCCTCTTCTTTATCCATTCATTCAATGATGGACACCCAGGTTGCTTCCATATCTTGACTATTGTAAAGCATACTGCAATGCACATATGGATGCATATGCCCCTTCAAAGTAGTGTTTTGGGTTTCTTCGAATAGATATCCAGAAATAAAATTACCAGGTCCTTTTTTTATTACCAGATTTGGGCATCTCAGCTAGAGGTACAGACCAAGCCTAGGACAGGTGCTGATTGTTTGGGTTTGTGAACCTTTGAGAGATTTTAGAAAGTCTGAAGCATGAACCAAATAGGCCATTTATATGGACAACCCACTGGAAGGAAGTTGGATGGGCCTGCAAGTTGGGTGAGGTGGGGCCCCAGGGAATTATCAGGGCAGGGCTAACAGCATTAGCTAGGTTGATGGAGACACAGATATGGCCCCCGCTGGAGTTTTCATGCTAGTAGGAGAGAGGGCTCCACAAAGGAACAATAGACTCTGCCAACACTTCTGTCTGGGAGAAGTCTGCTCCTCCAGTCCATGCACTGAGGTCAGACAATTAAACTTCTCCCTGTATGTGCCTGGCACTTTTCAAACTGCTGTTCCAACAGCTCAGAGTGTGTGAGTCCATCAGTCAGTAAGTCAATGCATGGGTCCTTCAAGAGAAACACCTGGCACTCTGGCAGCCCTCATCTCATTCAATCACAATCTCCGCTCATGTGCACAGCCAAAAGTAACGAGGACTTCTATTCCCATCACTGGAACTCTGGGCTGGGAGCCTAGTGTATGCTAGGACCTCTCACTGGGGGACACCTCTGCATCAGAGATATCCCTTTTGATATTTAACTACCACACATTGGTGTGTGACCAGCCTGTTCCACATCTCTGCCTCTCCTACCCATCTTGATGTAGCTTCCTCTGTATACCCTTAGTTATAGGACTTCTGTTTAGTGATTCTCAAAGGTAGTTGTTCTGTAGTTTAATTGTAATTTTGACGTGGCTGTGAGCAGAAGCAAGTACAGTGTTTACCTACTTCACAATTCCGACCAGAAGCAACACCCTCCCCCCAGCTTCTTATTTTATTGGACATAGTTTAAAAGCATTCAGAAAGCATTGTATCACTTAAATACAAGATTATGTGTATATGTTTGTATACATGCATGTATATTTACACACTTGTCTATTCATATATCACATTCACATATATACATCTAACTGACTATTTCATTTTGCATTATTTCAATTAAAGAATAAATTTGGGGGATGGGAAGAGTAGGTGAAGCACAGGAATATTTCAGGCAGTGAAACTATTCTGCGTGACACTGTAGTGGTGGATACTTGACATCATACATTTGCTAAAACCCATTGAACTATACAAAACAAAGAATGAAACTCAATATAAACTATAGACTTTATTTATTAATAATGTATAAATAGCTCCACTAATTTTGACAAGTATACATCAATAATGCAAGATGTTAATAATAGGGAAATTCTTGTGGGGAGCAGGGAGATTTGTGTATCTGAATCTCTCTACTACCTGATCAATTTTTCTGTAAATCTGTCCTAAAAAAATGAAATTATTAGCTTTAAAAATACATATACACACAAATCCTAGAAGAACCACTGGAAATAAAGGTCAAATTAAAGTGGAATGGTCAAGAAATAAGTGGTACTGACAGGTAAGAAATTTAAAAATTGAGAAGTAGAAAACATCTGTCTTACAAACTGCCCTTTTGATTTATCACTCTCCATCACTTTCTGTATTTCCAACATGCATATGCATGCACACATCATGTGCTTACGCAGCCCTGGGCTTGACTGGAGGCTTCCACCATCCTCACCAGGTCCTGACAAGATTTCATTCATATCCTAGACCTTAGCTTACCCATCAATACCTTCCCACCCTGTGTGCTCCACTTCCCCAGCACTTCGTCAGAGAGATGATGAAGGAGGCATTCCAATAGCATTGTACTTAGCACTTATATTAACTTTCTCCAGATAACACTGTGGCCCCTGGCTTGACTTAATGAAAGATGCATGTCTTTAGCAGGCTGCCAAAAAGTTTCATGGGATCTAGAGACTAGAGGAAAGGCTGACAACTTTATCATTACATTAAGAGTTTATTAAGAAAACTTACATATGAGGCACAGCCTGGGCCAGCGAGAGGCCATAAATATCCTGTGCCCTGTATAGCAAGTGCTAAGGGGTTATATAGGACAGGGCAGTACGGATAGGGCGACTGGGACATAAGGTGTCATAGGTAAGGGGAAATCATCTATCATGCCTTCATCTCTCATGGCCTATTCCAGGACCAACACAAACCAGCATGCTGTGGGGCTGGGCAGGCAGTCTCTAAGGGGACTTTCATGAAGAAAGTTTTGTTCTGCCCAAGATTTAACTGGATCTAACACAACGGTCTGGCAGTGGTCACACCATGGAATAGTTTTTCCTCTACCCTAAAGAAACTTTAATGGCATGAAACGTATCTTTCAGATTTTGAGAACAAACCTAGAGAAGGAATATTTTGAGGCATGTAAGCCATTTGATAGCTTCAAACCCACGACGATGACCCTAGGAGTTACTCTCTTGGCCTTTCAGTAAAAACGATGTAAGGTCTACATTCTGCACCAAGCTTCCCGCGTGTAAATGAAGAAGGTCCCAGGAAGAGAAGACAGCCACTCTAGATGTGTTAGTTTTATTATGGCTGCCCTGTCATTGTCACTGTCAGTCCTCTTCAAGCTTTGCAAATGATCACATGTTTCTAGAGGCAGTTCTGGTTTTGATCTCTGCCCAGGGGTTGGGGAGACAGAAGCAGGAGTGGACTTGATGCTAAAGAAGGAGAAAAAGTAAGAAAGTAAGTTGTAGCTTTTCACAAGTTAACAAATTGCTCAACATACCTTTTGTAAGGTCCCCCTACCCTTAAAAAAATAAATCCGCCTCTTAGATATTTTCTTTCTGCCCATGATTTCCTTCTCCCTGAGTCTCTGTTGAGGGTCTCTGTGCTTGGCCCCAGGTTGCACAGTACTTTTCTTTTCCACATCAGCAAGGAGCCTGGAGACCATAATAACTGAAAGAATTTTTTCTGTCTACAATTATTGTTATAAATGTTCCTCAGGATTTCACGAGTTGCTGTATGATCTTTTATTTTATTTGAGAACATCCTTGGCTTGTTTTCTATTAAAGGCAAGACAGGCAGAGAGCATAGTAAATGAAAAGATACTTCCAGCCAGGTTCTCAGTGAGATTTACTTTTCAGTAAATAAAGTACCCCTGGGAATAAATTGCTCATCCTTGGAGATGTATTACTAGAGTTCCTATCATATCTGTCAATTTAAGAAAAGACACAATTTGCTAAGCATTCTGCTTCCCTGGAAATTAATTCTTACGTGAACTACTTCAACCACTTTGTCCTTTTACCTCCTAGATCAAATATAGACTCTTGGATTCCTCTTCAGAGCCATCCACCATTCTAGCTCCTCTCTCAGAGGCTCTCTCACCCTCTTAACAGGCAGCACTGTGGCCAGCCCATTGACTGCCGTCTGGCTTTTCTGGCTTTACATGTGACAGCCTCAGACTCACTGAAAATGGCAACCACTTCACCCACTAACTGATCCAGTCCTAGAATATGACTTGAATTGATAAAACTAAAATTTCATTCTTTCCTAGAACACCCCCACCAGCTCTGTTTTAACTTCCTTAATAGCAAAATTGTTATTATCCATTTTCTGTTCATGGACTAGTCTGTTAAAATAGTCTAAAAATGAGATCAATTTAAATATAAATTCCTATCTTCTCTAGTCCTGCCTACCAGCAAGTACTGATGCCAGCATAATTAGCCTTCCCTGGTCCCCAGAATTGGGGGTGTTAAGCAAATGTCTTTCTCCTCTGGGGTTCTTAAATCTTTGAGAGCAGACAGAGCAACCAGAGAAGATTCAAAATGGTTGATCAGTTTTATCATTCTGAACAAATTGAAGAATGCAGCAAGGCTTCTGTCCTCTCTTCCTGAAACAAAACAAAACAAACAAAAAAAAAGGTCCTCACTGCCTCTGACTTAGGCAGCCTGTGGTCACGTGGAGAAGCTGGAACCAAGTGAACAGAAATCTGGTTTGGCCTAATAGAAATCTGTGCTTCTTGGTCTGTTAGCCACTGGTGACTGTAAGCACAGGACCTCAATCAGGTCCACAAGATCAAAGCATATAAAAGGGGAGAGACAGATGCTAACTGTTCCATCCATAAACTAATTCCATTTTAGAAGTAATGCTGTGGTAAACAATCCCCAATCTCAGGGGTCTATAAATACCAATGTTTACTTCTTGTTCATGTTACATAGACATGTTGGGTCAGCAGCAACTCAGCTACACATCGTTACTCCAGATCCAGGCTAATTTACCTGAGACATCACAAGTCAAATGGCAGGGGGGAAAGAAATATACAAATTCCACCTTGATCTTTAAAGCTGCTGCTCAGCAGTGATCCACTTCCCTTCTGTGTAATAAAATATTTGCCTTTGTCCAAAGACAGATCTGACTTTTGCCACTGGCTTTTAGTAGAACTATTTCCTACCTAATAGGAATGTCTTCACTTAGGGTAAAAGTTGGCCACATGATGCTGACAGAGGGGAAGTCATAATCAATAGTCTTAGGGTGGGGGCTAGCCATGTCAGAAAGAAAACCATGTAACTTAGGATAGGCACTTTGGGTCAACCACATGAGCAATCAATCGATCATGCCTGTAGTAGAGACCCAATGAAATCACTGAACACAAAGCTCAAGTGAACCTCCCTGTTTGGCAACACTCCATGCATACCATCACACATTGATTCTGGGAGGGTGACACACGATGAGTCCACTGAAAGCTTTGCATTTGAAACCCTACCAGACTCTGCTCTATGCATGTCTTCCTTTTGATAATTTTTAATTTGTATATTCTTTCTGTAATAAACTGTAACCATGAGCACAATAGCTTTTAGTAAGTTCTTTGAGTCTTTCTAGCAAATATCAAAACTGAGAGTGGTTTGGAGAACCCCTGAACTTGCGTTAGGTATCAGAAGTAATGGTGGTCTGACAATTAAGTTTGCGATCTCATCCTAGAAAAAGCGTTGTTTTCTTCCTGGCATTATCTTCATAAAGTTGGACTAACATGTCCCTGGTTTTACTTCCACTCTTGCCAATTTTAACAAGAAATGTAATGTTTGTTCATTGCTCTAATTCAAGTTCCAACATTCTCAAGACACACACACAAAACATGTAACAATACTGAACACCACTCAGCAAGGCATCACCACATGTCAACATGAACACAGATGTGAGACACTGATATACCAAGGTTATGAAAGCTTTCCGAGTTGTCTACAGTTCTGCCAACGTAAGTGCACAATGACAAGTTTGTAAACTTAATTACCAGACCTCGTAGTCTGTTTCCTCTGACTTTGCAGTTGAACATTAATTTTTTGCAGTTTGTGTCAGAACTTTTAAGAAGAATTAGCTATATGGAGGACGGTGCCTCAAACTTTTTAGTTTGAGTAACTTCCATTCACATTTCTTAGTCAAGACAAATCCTAGATCAAGCTGTCTGAATTCATTGGGGCAAGGATGTATAATCCTCACAGAAAGGCCACCACAGGACAGGGAACTATAGGGAAGAGTTGTAAAGGCTTTGAGCAATAATAAGATCTACCCCAGTAGTTCAGGCAAGGAATTATAAAGAATTGAACTAAAGTAACATCAGAGCGATGGCAAGGAAAGACTAGATATAACAGAACAAAATCATTACCAAGATTTGATGATTGATTAGATGTGAGAGTAATTAAATTTTAAAAATTACTTTCACATTTGTAGGTAGTTGGTGATACTCACTGAGAGGAAAAGGATTGGAGATTAAAGGTTTAATATTGAACATGTTACATTTGGGGATCATCCAAGAAGAGATGTTTGGTTAGCTTATATTGATCTAGAACGCAACAAAAAAATGATACTTAGAGACAGAGATTTAAAATTCATTTTTCTATACGGGGCAATTGAGTGAATGAAATCACTAACATTATCTGGAATATAAAAGGGGAGGGCTGAGGATAAGATCCCAGGGCATTGCTTTCCATCCTTTTTTGTGTTGGGACATAAGGACATTTGTGCAGCCGGCTGAGGAAACAGACAAGGCAGCTCAAGTCTGCAGGCAGCCAGCCCAGGGCCTCTGGCCTAAGCAAGCACTGAGGGCAGTCATGATTTCATGCTAATTGGGAAGCTTAGTCCTATGAAATAAATACCTGTAGGCAGCTAGGAGAGAACAAAGAAAGTAGCCACAAAGGAAGGAAATCAGAACAAGCACCACCATGAAGGCCAACAGAGGAAATAACTGTTGAAAGAAATTTCAGAGAGGTTACATACAATGAAACTAAAGTATGAGCCTGTTTTGTCAAAGAACAAATCACCAATACACTGAAAGAAAAAGATTTGTGGAGAGGTGATTTTTAGGGGGATGAGAAACAAAAGTAATAGAAAAAGGTAAGAGCACCAGTAGAGATAACTCTGGGTCAGGGCTATGATGGAGAACAAAGACACTGGTAATAGCTAGAGTTTACCATCAGGAAAATGGGGAGACGAGGCAAGATAATGCTTGTGAATACATTTTGCCATGTAAGTATCAGGGACAGAGTCCTTCTTCATTTTCCCATAGCTCTTCGCATTTCTCTCTATGTTAGTACCTACATGTGGCTCTGTCTCTTTCACCATCAACCTTGAAAAAGTAAGGCTTGCTATCTTTTCATCTTTCTCAAGCCTTGCACAGTACATGATCCAAATTTGGTTTTCTGCAATATAGGGAGGAGCAGAAGGAGGACAGACAGGCAAAGATACGGCAGGAAGACTAGATAATAAGCAGACAAATGCTCAAAAAGCCCTGATTAAAGTTGTAGACTTGAAGGCAAGTGGGCAGGGACTGAACCAAGATTAGAAGCAAAAGTTCATGGCTACACATAGAGGCAAGTGGCACTATAGTTATGCACTGCATGTCTCAGTCAACAGCAGACCACATGCATATAAGTGGTCCCATAAGATTATAATGGAGTTGAAAAATTCCTATCACCTAGTAATGTTATAGCTGCTGTAACACCCTAGCACAACACATTACTCACATGTTTGTGGTGACACTGGTACAAACAAATCTACAGCACTGACAGTGGAGGCATAAAAGTATAGCACATACAATTATACAGCACATACCTGATAATGATAATAATTGACTGTTTCTCATTTATGTATTTACTATACTTATTATTATTTTAGAGTGTACTTTTTCTACTTGTTAAAAAAAGAATTTGAGAACCCTGGCTGGGCTAGCTCAGCAGTTGAGGGCTTGCTTTGCAATCGTGAGGTCCAGAATTTAATTCCAGGCCCTGGCCCATGCAAACCCATATGCTGAACTGCAGCACAACTGGTAACCACCAGGATGGCTCAGCAATGAAGGTTCTTGCCTCCTATGTGGGAGTCCCCCAGTTTGGTCCCTGCCCCATACAGCCCCATATCCACTTATATAGAATGAAACCATGCCACAACTAATGATGTGCAACTATGGAGACTGCTTGGAACACACACACACACACACACACACACACACACACACACCCCTCCTCTTCCTCTCCCTCTCTTCCTCTCCCTCTCTCTCTCTAACAATAAAAAAATCAAAAAAAAAAAAAAGAGTATGCTATAAAAGAGTATGCTGTGCTACTCTAGCAACAGGCCCACACAGCTCACGTTTACCACATCTCTTGATCATATCTTTTTCACTTGTGCTTGTTTTAATCTCCTGTTGTATTCTACAGTAACATGCTGTATAGGTTTGTAACCTGGAAGCAATGGGCTATATAATATAGCCCAGGTGTGTGGTAGGCTATACCATCTAGGTTTATACAATGTACTACATGATGTTTACACAAAAAACAAACTGACACATTTCTCAAAACATATCCTATTGTTAAGCAGCATATGACTGTAATTGACTTTGGCCAGGAACAACCTTGTCTTAAAGGGGCCATGTCCACATAAAGGGCAGATGAGTTCCTGGATTACATTACCATTGTCATGGTCCATACTTTATTTTTACAGCTTCCTTCCCTTCTTAAGTACTTTTTCCTTCCACGGTCTCTGGCTAAAGGAACCATTATATACACTCTTAACAATTCTCTTTCCAGGGGAAGCCGGGTTGGCTCAGTGGGTTAAGGGCTCACTTTGAAGCCTCGGGGACTGAGGATAGAATCCCGGCCCCAGCCCATGTGGACCCATATGCTGAACTGAGGAGTAACTCCAGTTCAGTTCTCACCAGGGTGAGACCCTGGCCCAGTTCCTACCCTGTGCAGCCCCTCACCCACCTGTGGAATCAAACTATGTGGAAAAACCAATGATGTGCAACTATGGAGACTGTTCGGGGCCCTCCCCCTTCTCTCTGTCTCTGTCTCTGTATATCTCTCTCTCTCTCTCTCTCTCTCTCTCTCTCTGTCAAAAACAATAAAAAATAAATCTTAAAAAAAAAGTATCTTTCCTACCTTAGTATCATGTCCAGCTCTAATCAACATTTTCTTCTTTTACCATTACAAAGTACAAGATAACCAGATCACTTTCTCAGAATATTTCACAATAGGTGATTGGAAAAGAAATCAGACTTGCTCGGGGCCCCTGGAGAGCAAAAGAACTGTGTCTAACAAGTATTTAATGGACAGGTGTCTACATAACAATGAACTCATCATTCAGCCAGAGGACATGGCTGGTGTTCAAAATTCTCTGGACAGAAAAGTGTTCTTCTATCTCCCTAAGGGACATTATAGTACCATTTGTATCATAAGAGCAAATTCAGGGAACCCAAGGCTGTACACATTTTTAGAGGAGTACCAGCTTTCTGATGTCCTCTGACTTTTATTTTTTTAACATGATAAATAGTAATATTATGTGAAAATAAGTAGATGACTACATTATAAAAAAGGAGAGGAAGATTTTTTCTTTCACTACCAAACACAGGAATGTATTACAGAATTTGCCTTAAGTTGTTTTTATTTTGGCTGCTTTGGAAAACTATATATTTTGAAATCTGGAAACTAGCAGCAATCTTAATTATCTTCCTATATATGCATACACACACACACACACAAACACATACATATCGTATCCAAGCCCCTTAAAACCCTTTTCTAATGAATTTCTCAATAATATTTCCAATCAAGCATTACAAATTCAAATGCCTCAGGAGTAAGGCAAGTAAAACATCAAGCAATAAGGTGTAGTAAAGACTATGGCAAACTTGAGAGTACATGCCTACCTAAAAATTTTCAAATCTATTTTTGGTAAAAAATTTAACTTTCATTGGCCAAATTCAAATATGGTGCACCAAATTGTGATCTCTGTAACTAACCTCTGTTGAAACTCTATCTCAGTTATTCTAAATGAATCATAAAAACATCTTACTTTTGTTCTTACATACAGCAAAACCTTATTGGAGACACAGCATCACAATCTGAATTCTAACCTCTGGTATATTCTCCAGCTGTGCCACTAAGAGTCAGAAATATTACCTGGAGATATATACTGAAGTTATTCAAATGGCTAATAATAATAAAAGGTAACTTTTATTAAGTGCTTATTACATGTTAAACATGAAATCTTGTTCTTCCCACATTTAATAATAAATAGTCAAAGGCAAGAACTCGTATATAACTCACAACTCCACTAACTCATATTATGAAAATACTCATACATACTGAATTGCATAGGCTATCTATAAAGTAGCCAGCTTGGACTTCAGCTATTTGGTGTGTGTGCACACACATGTGTGAGCATGCACATGTGCATGTGTGTGTATATGACAGAGAGAGAGACGCAGAGAGAGAATGATGTAATCTCCAGGTAATATGATTTTCCAGTGTGTGAATGTATGAACAAGCAGCTGATTGGCATTCAGCTTTACCCACTATACATTCAGTTCTTAACGTCTTCCAAGGTCTCTCAAGATGCTTTGCAAAGTCATTAAAATCATATCATTTTAATCTTAACATAACACTGAAATTTTCTTTCTCAGCTTAATGAAATAACTAATGAAAGTCATTTTTTTCCTTAATGAATGATTCTAATTGTGTGCTGATATGTAGCCATGGCAAGTTAGAAGAGAGGCAGGAAACTCTAACATGTTAGCTTTGCCATAAGAAGTTAGTCCAGGCTGCAATGTTCTTATTAGTAGTAGTAAGGATGAATTATTTCAAACAAGCATGCTTAGTAACAAATGGATACCAGTTGTAATGTCAAACAGTTGTTATTAAGGGCCACGAATTTCTTTATAAGTCTAGAAAAATGTGTGGATATGAGTATAAAAATTCACTTTCTACAGCAAGAGTAGACAAATTTTGGTATAAAGGACAAATGATAAATATTTTAGGACTTTGGGCCATACAGTCTGCACTCTGCCAATGTATTATGGTAGGACAGTAGTCACAGACAATGTCAAGGGCCATGGCTGTGTTCCATTAAAACTTTTAAAATACTGAAATTTGAATTCAATATACTTTTAATGTGTCAAAAATATGTTCTTTTGATATTTTACAATATTTAAAAATATAAAAACAGTCTTAGCTTGTGGACTATCAAAAAATATTCAAGGTGGACAAATTTGTCCCACAGAGTATATTTTCCTGTTTTAACAATCCTAAAACCTAAACTTAAAATGGGTGACTGAATGAGTTCTGTGAAGTGAGAAATGCAGTAAATCAATCTGGTTAGTATGTCTTCATACCACACCCTCCCAGCATTAACAGTAACTTCTCAGGATTACTGAGGACAGAGGGGTTACTTTCTCCTCTCTACATTCCGTAACTTCGAATTAACCATTTGGACCCTACAGATTGGCTCTTCACTCTGATCTTTTTTTTATTTATTATTATATTTTATTGTTAAATTTAATGGGGTGACATTGGTTGGTAACAATTGCATAGTTTCCTGATGTACAACTCCACATCACATCACCCATGCATCGCATTATGTGCTCAGCTCCCAGAATCAGGTCCCCTTCCACCACCATATATCTGGTGCCCACTCCTCCCTCCCCCGACAACTCTCCATCCCCCCTCCTCCCTCCTCTCCGGGTAAACACCAAACCATTGTGTCCATAATGCTGGTGCCCTCTCCCACCTCCCCTCCCTC
>PVKE010036210.1:0-16511 GCA_004027555.1 Craseonycteris thonglongyai | reverse complement strand
GAGGGGGGCTCCCACGAGAGCCAGGGTACTCCCAGTCAAAGTCCAGCCCGTCAAACTGGTGCTGGCGCAGGAATCTGATGACCGAGCGGATGAAAGTCTGGCGGTTCTCAGGCGTGGAAACCATGGCAGTGAAACTAGGGGAGACCCAAAGAGGGAAGGGTGAGGGCGAGCCGCGGGGGCCCAACACCTTGCAATAAAACCAGACTCCCATGTTTTTGTCTCAGAGTTCTTCACCAGGACTCCCAGCCCAAATAAAAGTGTGTTCAGTCTTTTTTGTCCCTGTCCCTACTTTGTAGTCACTACTCTGCCCAGCCACCTTACCTCAGGGATGCCTTTCTCTTATCTACCCAAACCTGTCTTTCAAGTTGCTTTGAACACCTGGCTCCCTTGGCTCCCTGTGATCTCTCTCCAAATAGTCCCCCAAGTTCATCTACCCTCAGAAAGTTCTCTGTTCATCTGCATGACTTTCTCCTCCCTTCCCCCACAGGGTAGAGAGAATTGCTCTAACACCCTTTTCAGGGGCTGCACTCTTGAAATACTTTAAGAAGAGATTGTTTTAGAATCTCAGTAACTGAACCTTTGTGAATAAGGTCCCAGAATACAGTCCAACTTTAAATGTCTAAAATAAATTGTGTCCTGTTTGATATTGAGGCTCTGGTGTAGGATTTACTTAAGTAGCCTATTTGTTTAAGGTGCATCCTTAATCTTAGACTGTGAAGTCTAAAGGACCGCAGGTAACATTAAGTTACGTTGTGTTCAATAGCAAATGAGCACCAGCTCTCACGTAGAGCACTTACGGGGCAGTTCCAAAGTTCCAGCCCCCAATGGCCAGGAGAGTTTTCAGCTGGCTGTTCCTGTAAAGCAAAGGATAGAAACATCAAAATCCACAAGTCCCTCTATTTAAAGGGGCCTGGTCATATACTTTGATGTTGCCTCGATAGGATATTTGTAGAACAATTTTCCTTCACTACTAAAAACTTTCTTTATGAAAATTCTTTGTGTTGTTATCATCATAAATTTACTCAGGGTTCTTTTGGGAAATCTAAGTTATGGGACTGGGCTACATATATAAGTCATATTCTATTCCATCAGATGAAGCAGTAAATGGTGCTTAGCATAGTTACTTTTTTAGCCTCTATGTGGCTTAGAATTACACACATTCTCTGGAACAGTGGTTCTCAAACATCAGTTTATGTAAGAATGAAGTTTGTGGGTCAGAGTGGGAGGACAACATTAAAATGCCAGGTTTATAGCCCCTCCTCCAGAGAGTCTGATTCAATTGGACTGAGGTAGGGACTGGCATTTTCATCAAGTGCCCCATGGGCTTTTGATGTGTATAGTCAATGGACCACATTTCAAGGAACACCACTCTCAAGGGTTTATTTCCTCTTAGGCATCATAACTTCAATTCTAGTAGCTGCATTCAAGATAGCGTGACTTCTGATGGTGGCAATGACTTGTAGTCTTACTTACCCTAGACATTACTAAACTAAACAAACCAGAAGTTGAAAGATATCAGGGCTTTTGTTTATTTGTTTTTGTTTTTACATAAAGTTAAAACTCTATTAAAATATAACAAACTCTCCTTTCTTGGGCTCAACAATGTTTAATCTTCAATATCCTCTGCCTCTTGACGTCTGATGGGTAGATAAGATAGCTTAAAGTTTCCTGGGTCATGAAAATGATATTCACGAAGAAAAGAAGAAACAGAAGTAGTCTTTTTTGACTACCTGCTGGAGCAGGCAATATGCTCTGTTGTCTATATTCTTGCTACTTAAAATGTGGCTCCAGGACCAGAAACATCAGAAGCGTCTGGGAGCTTTTTAAAAATGCAGAGTCGTAGTCCCTACCTCAGACTTGCTGAACCTAAACTGCATTTTAGGAAGACCCGAGATGATTTGTTTGCACATGAATGTCTGGGAAGTAATGACCTGGGAGATACCAAATTAGATCTCTCTCCCTTCTCTTACTTGTTTTTCAGGCCATTGAACGCTTGGTAGAGGGTCTCATCGTTCCACTCAATGGTGGTGATCTCGTTGTTCCGCATCCCAGCGAAGGCATAGATCAGGTGAGTGCAGAGGCAGGGGTCAATGTCGTCGGGCTTGAAGCTCCCCAGGCCTGGCCGGTACTGGGACCAGTTGGTGAAGTAGCATATCAGCTCATAGGCAGAACCTGTGGGTTGCAAGGAGTAAGAGCAGTAGCCTGACTTAGGTGGCCCTGAAGTGTGCCATGAGTTTTGGCCCTGCCTCTCTTTCCCACCCTTGACTCAGATGCCTGATCTCTGTGGATGAACACATCTTATGAGATGAGGTCAAAGATTCTAACTTGGGATTAGTCACTGACTTGGGGTTGGTTATTTTTCATTCTGACAGATTCATTTTGGGGTCTTGTATGAGCCTAAAAAAACATTGAAGAAATGATGCCAGTAGTCCTTGGAAGCCTAGCGAATAACAGTTTGTAACTCTGAGGTGGGCATGCAGGAGAAGACAGACTGCTGTGACAGCCAATCTGAATCAACAGACTCCCCCAATATCAAACCCATCTGTCTATGAAGTAGATAGCAGCTCTCTTTCCCTAATATGTCTTATCTCTTGATATACTTAAAAAAAAGAAGTGTGGCTGGAATATTTAAAATCACATATATTTAGCAGACAATTGTATTATGAATAATTTGTGGAAATGTGAGGTTTACGCAGGAAAAGATGATGTCAAAGATAAAACATAGAGTTCATGACTTACCTAGCTGAGCATTCAGCAGAAGGGTCAGACCTAGAGAGATAAAAAGCATGTTCTCTGAACCAAGTGTTCATATCCTGTAGAAGCTAATTTTGAAGACGTGGGTGCCATTCTATTTGTCATAGGTTGTTACAGCCCAGGTGCCACCAAGTGCCACTGAGAGTAGCATTCTCAGTGAAGGTGCTATGAGATATATATACCCTTCCCTTTTCTCAGTCAAAAACGATGATAGCTTTCTGTTCAACCTTCCATGTCAGAAATAAATGTTATTTAGTGAAGAATTCAAAGTTTACTATCTATGAAAGACCTACTGACTGAAGTTACCCCAAATTCACTCTACTCAGTGACTACACACCCATATTTGCTTTACCTCTCTGAACTGGGATGAGTACAGCCTTGCACAGACAAGGCATGCTCTAAAGCAGTGAATTTAATTTCTCCTGGAGCTTTGTTTTTTTTGTTGTTGTTATTGTTTTTTTTGAATCACCTTTTAGAAGCCCTTACAGTAAAAGAGAATTGTGAGACACCTCTCCCTGGCTTCTATCAGAATGTGATCTAATTGTTTTATAAACCAAGCTAGAAATTTCATTTAAAAAATGTTCTGAAGCTATTAAAACATTTGTAAATCACAGCTCTAAAGCAATGAATAAACTGTGGAGACAACTTGGCTCTAAACAATTTATTGAATCAACCCCTTTGCATGATTGAATTTCTAACAGTGACATTTTTATGATACATCAGCACTCAGTAGGACAGTGGGGGATAAAAGAGAAATACTTCTGAAAACAGAAGAGCAAAGATAACCTGAAAAAGCTAGGGCAAGGATACAAGCATGTACATAAAAATCATAGCAATTAAAATGAGGTGGTGCCGGAAGGTGAATGAAGAGAAAGGAACGGCTTAACGAAAGATGAGAGAGAAAGAGAATAAGCCTTCGTTTTGGGATCACGTCCATGGGCTCAATGAAGGTGGAAATGTTACCAGAGTCGATTGAGATTAAGAGAACAAGAGGTAGACTGGTTTGTGTATGTCAGGAAATGCCAAATTAGATCTCTACGTGGCTGCCAGATCCAGAGAGAAAAAGAAACCAGGTAAGAAGAGTAAGGTTCTCTCTTATACAAACTCACCTAGGAGGAGAGTAAGTTTTGCCATGGCTGTTGTCGGTATTGGTCGAGCAGAGCCCAGATTTGCTTTTTATGCCATTTGAGCTCCTAGTTATTACAAGGGCTTCCAGGTGGAGAGCATTGAACCCAGATGTGTATGGAGCTAATCAGTAAACCAACAGATCTCCTGCTCTACAAACACCACTCGGTGGACCTCCAGCCTGTACTCTCCCCCCACCACCCCTCTGCTAAGTAAAGAGAAAACAATGACACGTCTCCTAACAGGATGGTGGAGAACATCGCCAGGGAAAGTTCCAGCTTAATAGCCTTTTTGGCACTTCCCAGACCTGATTAGCATCTCTTTCAACATTGTGGTTAGGTTTTGAGGGTGTGGACACTTCGTGCTTTGCATCAAAGCACTTCTTTATTGGAAAGTAAAATAAAAACCTTTAGAAGTTATTAGCTGTTCTTAAACATTTTTCTTCATGGAATTATTTATGTATAGTTTGTACAGTCAGTTCCTAAGGAACTTTTCCTGCTACTTTTTGAACATTCTATCTACACCTGCTCTTTAGAATGATTTAAGTCATGATTATATAATAATTTTAAGATTGTATGGTTCCCAAAATGTCTCCTCCAAAGGCCATCAAGAACTCTCTAGTGTTCCACAGTTCCAAATTACACCCAGAGATGTTAAAAACTAGTTTGTGTTGCTGATGGATAGAGATGATGGTGATGATATTGAAAGGAGTATCTTTTAATAGAAACACTTGCAACTTGACCATTTCTAGAATTTTATGTTTAAAATTAATCCAGCCCACCTTACCAAGCATTATCCACTATCACTATCCTATAACAAATTACTGCTTCAGCCAAAATGGTCTTTTCACTATCCCTAAACATGTCTATATATACAGCCTTTGCTCACACTATCTCTCTACCTTTTGCCTGTAATGTCTTCCCCTTCTCCTCACTGTCTACCCCAGCCCTATAATTCTTCAAAGCTTAGTGCAGATTCTCTCTTAGAAGCTCGATGATCTCTCCTTTCTCTGAAATATTTCATGTACTCTAGTTATAGCAGTCCCCAACCGTTTTTGGCACCAGGGACGGTTTCATGGAAGACAATTTTTTCACTGACAGAGGGGTTGGGGGATGGTTTTGAGTTGATTCAAGAGCCAGATGCAACTTAATTGTCACTTGTCACTCACTGAGAGGGTTCCGATATGAGTCTGCAAGCAGTTGATTTATTATGGTGTCTGTGCAATTAAACCTCTCTGCTAATGTTAATCTGTATTTGCAGCTGCTCCCCAGTGCTAACATCACTGCCTCAGCTCCACCTCAGATCATCAGGCATTAGATTCTCATAAGGAGCAAAACCTAGATCCCTTGCATGAGCAGTTCACAATAGGGTTTGTGATCCTATGAGAATCTAATGCCGCCACTGATCTGACAGGAGGCAGAGCTCAAGCGGTAATGTGAGCAATGGGGAGCGGATGTAAATACAGATGAAGCTTCACTCACTTGCCTGCCACTCCCCTCCTGCATGCAGCCCAGTTCCTAACAGTCCACGGACCCATACTGGTCAGTGGCCTGAGGGTTGGGAGCTCTGCTCTAGTACATATTGTTTGTTTTAAAATATTTTTATTTATTTATTTATTTTTGAGAGAGAGAGAGAGAGATACAGAGACAGAGACAGAGAGAGAACTGAACTGGGGAACTCCCCAGTTCAGCACATGGGTCCGCACGGGCCGGGGCCAGGACTTGATCCCCAGTCCCCGGCACTGCAAAGTGAGTGCCTAACCCACTGAGCCATCCCGGCTTCCCCGATATTGTTTGTATTGTTCAGAGGGTTCAATACCTGGAATGCAGTTGGTGGGCCTATGGGTGCCCATCTTGAGATGTGGGCACCTTAATGAACTTATTGTGAATCCAGACTAATTTTCCTATTTATTAAATTTATAAACTAAACTGTATGTATTCACCCAAGGATAATTAGGTCCTGAGTGTTTGGTTCCTATTTAAAAGACCAGAGAAAGTCTGGCAGAAGTGTTGCCAGGAAGGATTTCAGTTGTGAAAAATAATATCAACAAATACTATAAACACATACTATGTATCAGAGATTGTTCTTGGTGCTTATATTACTATTATATTTTTGCAAGTAACTAAAATCAACTCTCACAAGCACAAATCAGTATATTGAAAAAATATGAGGAAGCTCGTATAATCAAAGATAAGCATTTCTTGGGAGGAGCAGAGTGGGAGGAGGCCTTCGGATAAATAAACTCCAATTTGATTTTTTTATGCATCCATCATTTCACACAAGAATCAAAGTCTTGGAAGAGGTAATCTGGTTATGTAGCTTTGAACTTTCATCAGACCCTTGGTAAGGGAAAGGACAAGCACTTGAATTGTGAAGAATGGAGAGTGAATACCGAGTGACTGAAAAACAATAAATGTTCATCAGAGGGCTCTACCATCATTTCATTTAGTCTATAAAAGGATTATCACCATCAGTCCAATTTTGTAGATGAGAAAATTGATCAAACAAATCTTAAGCACCAGATCCAGGGCTGCCTCCAGAATGGAAATCTCCCAAGATTTACACGGCACTACTTCTTTATATTTATTAAGTTGGCTAGTTAGTGGTCTAGGTTGAACTGGGATAGGAATTGGACAAACTGCTGGAATTGTGTCAAATCAAGGTTAAGTCAAGGATTTGCAAAACCAATAGTTCCATGTTTATCTCATTTGGCACTATTAGGACTAGCTACTGTGTAGATTTAGTGCGATATTTCCTATTTAACTTGGCATCCCCAGTCCCACATAAGTGACCTGCAGATAAAGCATTCCTTGTTAATAATAGTTTGTTAGGCGCTCCAGATGAGTCCCCATCAAACTTGCTTGCCATCTGAGCACTTGAGTGTTGAAAAGAATTACGTCATTATAAGATTTGTAGAATAAATAAAGATTTAAAAGTGTTGTCATTGTGGGGATGCCAGGATAGCTCAACAGTTGAGCACTTGCCTCGCAATCACAAGGTCCGAGGTTTGATTTCTGGCTCCAGCCCATGCAAACCCCGTATGCTGAACTGTGGCATAACTGGTAACCTCCAGGATGGCTCAGCAGCGAAGGTTCTCACCTCCCATGAAGGAGGCCCCCAGTTCCCACCAGTGCAACCCCACAGTCACCTGTGTGGAATGAAACCATGTCAAATTAATGATGTACAACTATGGAGATTACTCTGGGACCTCCCCACTTCTCGCTCTCTCACTTTCTCTCAAACAATAAAATAAAAGAAATAAATAAGTAAAAACATTGTCATAGTGTATCCTTTCTTATTGTTCAATTTTTTTTTCCAGTAAGCCTGAATTATTTTTAGTCTCTCTCAGTTTTGTGGTACAGTGTGCCATATGCATGAGTTTAGGCATACATTTAACAAAAAATATTAAAGTGAAAACCCCTGTCACAACAATCAGCTTGAATTAGATAGTATTATCTTTGAGTATTACCTGATATGTCCTTCCCCAGTTAGATGCTTCTCACTACCCTGGACTTTGCGCTAATCATTTTCCTTCTTTATTTATAATCTTATCACATAGGCTTGTATCCCTAAATTCATATTTTCTAATAGTTTATTACAATTAGTTTACTACATTAGGTTTAATATATTCATTTGTTCTGACTCTGTATAAGTGAAATAATACCATACCTATTTCTTTATTTCTTGCTTTTTATTTATATCTTTTTTTATTTTATAGAGAGTAATTATTTTATCTTCAGTGCATATTTATTTTTATTTTACTTTAGACAGAGAGAGAGAGAGATAGAGACAGAGACAGCTAGAGAACCGAACTGTGGGAACTCCCCAGTCCAGCATGTGGGTCCTGCCTGGGCCGGAGCCGGGACTCGATCCTCGGTCCTCGGGGCCTCAAAGCGAGCGCTCAACCCGCTGAGCCGTCCCGGCTTTCCCTATTTCTTGCTTTTTAAGCTCAGCATTAAGTTTTTTAAATTCTTCCAAGTTGCTACAAATAACAACTGTTCACTTGTTTTCACAGCTGTATGGTATTTCGTTATATGGTATGCTGTGTTTCATTTATCCTTTCTGCAAAGAACAACAGGTAGTTTATTTCTCATTGTTTGCCCTCCATGTGTATAAGCCTTCTTGTGTACACCTCTTTGTCCACATTTGCACGTTTCTCCAGGGTTTTGAATGGGATTGCTGGGTGAAATAGCATATGTGTCTTAAAATTTACTGTTTAACTAGAAATTTTCTTCCCATAGTAGTTGCATCAATTTGTACTATCAACAATAATGTATGAGAATTCCTAGTATTCCACAAAATTTGGTATCATCAGACTTCAAAAGTTGTGTTATTGTGGTGGGTTGTTTCCGGTTATATCTCTCAGTTTGTACAGACCAGAAATACCATGTTTAGTCAAGGTCAACCCATTATTGGTTGTTTTCCTTGCTGATGGGCATAATCATTATATGGAGTTGGTAAATAAAGTACAAAGGTCGATAAATAACTGGCAGTACCATCTTCTGCGTGACCTATTAGGTCTAGAACATAAAATCCTTCACTGACAGTCAGTTACTGGGTAGGTACTGACAGTAGGTACTGGGTAGTATAACTCAATAGAATATTCTTGAAGGATAGTGACATTAAGAAACACCAACGTCTCACCCTGATTGAACCTAATTCTGCAAGTACAAATTACAGTATCACTGTCAGGTGGTAGATTCAATATTATGAAGAATTGTCTCTGAACCCAAGGTCCATAAGCTTAGTACTATGCTTTTTTCTATGCAGTTTATTGTTTCAGGTCTTACATTTAGGTCTTTGATCCATTTTGAGTTAATTTTGGTATATGGTGACAGCAGTCTATTAGTTGTTTCATTCTTTTGCAAGTGGCTTTCCAATTTCCCCAGCACCACTTATTGAAGAGGCTTTCTCTTCTCCATTATATGTTTTTTAGCTCTGCACTTGATCTTAGCCAAAAGACCAAGAAGTGATGTCTTTTTGGCTCTAAACATGTATTATTTTGACCAAAACTAAAATTTAAATTTAAAAAGAGATAAAAGGCTGAGGATTTTAAAAAGATATGAGTATTCAGATTGAAAGCAAGCATTCAGTACCAAACAGAAGGGAAAAACAAAACAAAACACTTAAATATAAAACTAAAGGGATTCTGGGATAGCTCAGTGGTTGAGCGCTTGCCTCACAATTACAAGGTCCATGGTTCAATTCCCAGCTCTGGCCTGTGCAGACCCATGTGCTGAACTTCAGCACAACTGCTAACTGCTGGGATAGCTTGGTGGTGAAGGTTCTTGCCTCCCATGTGGGAGGACTCCAGTTCAGTTCCTGTCCCCCATGGTCTGACATCCACCGTGTAGTATGAAACCATGTCACAACTAATATGTACAATTATGGAGACTGGTCTGAGCCCTCCCTGCTTCTCTCTCTCTCTCACCTTTTCTCAAACAATAAAATAAATATTTTTAAAAAAACTAAATGAAAAATAAACAAAATAATGGAATTGTAAAATTAAAAATTGAAAAAGAAAGGTAAAATTTACCAAAAGGTGGGGGAGTGACAATGATTAAATTGACATAGATGTCAATAAATCATTTTTTATATATTGAATTTATTGGAGTGACATTGATTAGTAACAGTTACATAGGTTCCAGGTGTACAATTGTACAATACAACGTCTGTGTGTTACATCGTGTGCTCAGCACCCAGAGTCAGCTTTTCTTCCATCACTATATATTTAATGCCCCCTCCCTCCTCCACTACCAGTAAATCTTCTTATGTTCAAAACCACTAACATAAAGCTATTCAGAATAGGTAGATTATTCCTGATTATTATATGCATGATTTTTTTGGTAAACCTGGGCAAAATTAGAAAAATAGCCCATCATCTCTAATTCTGTTTTATTGATTTTATTCCAGTCTGGTATGCTTATTTGGACAAAACTTTGGAAGTGTTGAGGAATCTCTGTCTTGCCAGATCTATATCCTGGGAAGAATTTGTACTATCCAGACCAAACATTTTCTTGAGTTCTGCTAGATTATGAAAGTGTGTTGTGTACCTGAAATATACCTACTAACCCTATTCCTCTTATTTCTATAGTTGGTGTCTGTCATTCATGGCCATCAAACGCCTTTGCACACACTCCCTACATTTTGATAATTTCTTCTTTATGAATCCCACCTTTCCAAGTGGAAGTCACAATACTCACAATGTTCTTCCTCACTCACATCTGGCGAGTGGGCTGGTGACCCAGATTCTGTCAAAATGTGAGTCTTGTATTTGAAATTAAGCAACATGAGAGGTGGTCACATACAGAGAACCTACCTTCTAGGAAGTGCAGTGTTGGATGTGATTCATTCTTCTAGAGCAGCAGTGGACAGTCAATGACGTCCACTCCAGAGTGTCCTTGGTTGTAGCAGCAGACTCTTTGATGTCTCAATAGAGCCATCCCTACAGTAAAGACAGGCTGTTTCCAGCTCCCTTGCCTTTCCAGGTAATCTGTGAGCTAACAAATATCTTTTTCAAAGTCCATTATCACCTAAATTAGCTGGGGTATAATTTGCTGTTAAAAAACTAATAACCTGGGCCATATATAAAAGCCTACAGCTAACTGTATACTCAATGGTGAAAAGGTGAAAGCTTTCTCTCTTTGATCAGGAATAAGGCAAGCATGTCCTATTCCCTACTTCTATTCAACGCAGCACCAGAAAGTCCTCGCCAAAGAAGTTAAACACAAAAAGAAGTGAAATTCTGTGTGCATGCACACACACACAATTAAGAAAAGGAAAGGGGGGAAGCCGGGATGACTCAGTGGGTTAAACGCTCACTTTGCAGCGCCGGGGACTGAGGATCGAATCCCTGCCCCGGCCCGTGCGGAACCATATGCTGAACTGGGAGCTCCCCCAGTTCAGTTCTCTCTCTGTCTCTCTCTGTCTCTCTCTCTCTCTCTCTCTCTGTCAAAAATAAATAAATTAAAAAATATATATTTTTTAAAAAAGAAAAAAAAGAAAAGGAAAGGACAAACAAAGGAAATGGGAGAAAAATATTTGCATGCCATATATTGAATATGGGTTAATATCCAAAACATATGAAGAACTCAGACAACTGAATGACAAAAGCAAAAATATTAATTTAGAAAATGGGCAGAGGAACTGGGTAGACATTTTCCCAAAGAAGACATGCAAATGGCCAGCAGGCCCATGAAGGGATGTTCACCATCAGTAATCCTCAGGGAAGTGAATATTAGAAGCACAATGAGATATCAGTTCACATCTGTTAGAATGGCTGTCTTCAAGAAAACGAGAGAACAAGTGTTGGCAAGGATATGGAGAAAAGCAAACCCTTGTGAACTGTTGGTGGGAATGTAAATTGGTGCAGCCACTATAAAAAAAACTGTATAGAGGCTCCTCCAAAATTTTAAAATAGACTACCTCCTGATCCAGCAATTTCATTTCTGGGTATATATCCAAAGAAAATGAAAACAGTATACCGAAGAGACACCTGCACCCGCATATTCATAGCAGCAGGATTTATAACCAAGACATGGAAAAAGTCTAAGTGCCCATTGATAGATAGAATACAGCCTCCATTTTTTTAAGCTATTTAAGTTCCTACTTTAAGTTTCTTTTGAATAATAAAGCTTAATTTGTTTGGGTTTAGCTCAAGGAATTTGCACACAACCTCCAAACTTTTACATAGTCCAGGCCACTCATGTTTTACTGCTTTCCCATACGACCCCAACTCCTCTGTCATGATTAGCCGAATCTTTCTTTTGTTGTAAATTTTATTTATTTATTTGTTTGTTTGTTTGTTGGTTTATTTATTTAGAGAGAAGGGGAGGGCAGGAGGGCCCAGAGCAGTCTTTACAGTTGTACATTAGTTGTGACATGGTTTCATTCCACACAGGTGGATGTGGGGCCGCACGGGGTGAGAACCAAACTGGGGGCCTCCCACATGGGAGGTGAAAACCTTCGCTGTTGAGCCATCCTGATGGTTACCAGCTGTGCCACAGTTCAGCATATGGGTTTTCACGGGCTGGGGCCGGGATTCCATCCCCAGACCTTGTGATTGCAATGCAAGTGCTCAACCACTGAGCTATCCCGCAATCCCCTAGACCAGGGGTGACGAACCTTTTGGCGACTGAGTGTCAAAGTGTATGAAATAAGAGTATACTCACTCGACTCGCGTGCCAACCCATTGAGTGAGATAGAAGTATCGATTATTTTTATGTCTATAGGAGCATAAACAATAATTTTTTAAATGGTATTCACAGCGCCACGTGCCAAAATAATTGCTCTGCGTGCCACTTTGGGCACGTGTGCCATAGGTTCGCCACCCCTGCCCTATACTATCTGAATCTTACATCCTTGTCTCCTCCCATCTATATCTGAGGACATGTTTTGAGAATGAAAGGACCAGGCATCTTCCCTGAATCCCTCTGCTCCCAGCACCCAGCACCCAGGAAGAGCCGTGCACGCTGTGGTGGGCTGGCGGAGCACTAGCAGATCATCAGGAGACTGGGATGAATTACATTTAAGATTCTTCAGGAAGGAAGCAGACGTCATTGCACAGTAATGCTCAACCTTTATTGCACAACAAGTTCTGAGCTGGCATGAGTGGGAAGGTCCCTGGTGAAGATGTCACCAGTTGCAGCAGGAGCAGGAGGCATCAAAGACCAGGCCAGACTGGCAGTGCTGAAGGAAGGTCTGTCCGTTCACACAGTTGTAGAAGGCGTTTTTGTCAGTGGGGTCAGGGTACAGGCCACTGGCCCTGTTGGCACAGAATCCACTGCCACCGGGGCTGCCCCCTGAGCCACCACTGCCGCCGCTGCCGCCGCTGCCACCTCCTGTGCTGGGAGCCTCTGTGATGGGGCCAACGGGCTGGGCTGGCGCTTTGCAACCTAAACGGAAGAAACCAGATCCGGAGCCCCCGGCTTTTAGTCAATGGTGCCTGATGCATGAGGATGAACGTCTGGATTCTGCTCTTAGCTCCTCCTGCCATATCTGCATATTGCAGTCCCCTGATCCAATAGGCCTGCCTTCCCTCCCCTCTTTGCTGATCAGCTTCAAGCATAGTTCACTTTTCATCCTTCTTAGATCACCCTGATGCTTTGAGACTCTACTGTCATGGACTCACAGGAAAGGCTCTTAGCTTTTTTCTTCTATTTAACCATACAACATCTCCTGTGTTGTCATCTAACTGTGATGGCATCAGTACAGTCTCTCTAACTAGGCTGTAAGCTTCTATAGCGTAGAAGTTGTGGCTTATGTATTTAGGATCCCCTGTGACACCGACTTGGTGCTGAATACCTAACAGATGTTCAAACACTTGCTTGTGAAGTGAATGATAGATAATGGAATGATGAGGCACCCTGTTTATTCTTCTCACCATTATTGAATCATTACCAAATATAAAAACAGCAGCAGGCATAACAGTGCATGATGCAAATCACATGTACAAGGGCTCCCTGACTCCCAAGGAGCCTTTGAAATTTCTCTCAAGTTTGAAGCTTAGGGTCCCATCTCACCCCCAACTCACTTGTGCTCTGCAGGCCCAGGGCTTCCTTCAGGGTGTTGATCAGAGGGAATTTGCCCTGGTTGCAGAAAATACCCGTGAAGTCATCCAAATCGATGGCCCAGACCATGGCGCCTCCAAAGTTGTTCTTCTTGAGCCACTCAGCCTGTAGCAATTAGAGAACAGCCAATAAAGTTCAGACATTAAGACCAACAGAGGATTCCAGGGCTACAAATGGGAGCAAACTCTCAGGCAATAACAGTCCACAGCACACAGCCTACCTTGACTTTGAAGCTCCTGGTGTTGTCATAGCCAAGCCACTCATTGCCTTTGTAAGCATAGGGAACATCCTCAGAAGCCTCCCACACATCAGTAGCGTCATCCTTCAGGAAGGGACAGATCTAAGAGGATAGAGAGAGGAGGTCAAGAGATAGCCAAGTGTTCGTGCAGTGGGGGTCAAAGGGTATGGGGCAGGGGAATAGAGAAGACATGTAAAAAGCTACTTATAAAGGAAGGCCTAGAGCTCTATTAGCAAATTTGTCAATCCATTTAGGATGCCGATTCTTTGTCACATTCATATCATTTATTATCAATGTGGAAAGAAGCTCTTAAAGTAAAGAATGCCTTGTCAGGCAATTAGAATTGTCTATCAGAGGTGTCCAAACTTTTGGCTTCCCTAGGCCATATTGGAAGAAGAAGAACTGTCTTTGGCCACACATAAAATATACTAACACTAACACTAGCTGATGAGCTAAAAAAAAAAAAAAAAAAAAAAAGTTGCCCAAAAAAATCTTATTGTGTTTTAAGAAAGTTTATGAATTTGTGTTGGGCAGCATTCAAAACTGTCCTAAGCTTAAGGTGACCAGATTTTAACATTGGTAAAGCGGGACACCATTGACCGGGGGGGGGGGAGGTTCTTGATTAAAAATTTGGTCTGTCTCCCGCTGTTCCCTAGCTTGTCGTGCATTCTTTCCAAAAATTGGGACTTTTTTTAAATGCCGTGGGACACAGGACAAATTGTTAAAAATCAGGACTGTCCCGCCAAAAGCGGGACGTCTGGTCACCTTACCTAAGCTGCATGTGGCCCATGGGCTGCAGGTTGGACAAGCATGGTCTATACATTGATATAATCTCACTGTGGATACCCTTTTTTCCTAATCTCTCTGTATTTGGAATCCAGCAGCCTAAATGGCACTAGTGAGAGTCCAACTAAAGTACAATATCAGTGCTAATCTTGCCTCCCTACAAATAGCCAGTGTATCCACTTTCAGCCTCAACTACTTGTTAAATGAGCAAAGAAATGTTGAATCTTGTTTATGTTGTTAAATCCATGGTCCAAGAAGAAGTCACTTTTCTTCTCTCTAAGATATTCAGGAGCGTACCTCATAGTAGGCCCAGAACCCAGACTGCCTGGTGTAGGGCCCAGCAGGGCCAGGGCCCGTGGTAGGAGCACCAATTCCATGGGTGGAGGGGTTGCTCAGGATGAAGGTGTGTCCATAGGCTGGGAACCCAACGATGAGCTTCTCAGCTGGGGCCCCATTGTCCTTCCAGTAGTTCATGGCATAATCCTGTAACGGCAGCGGGTTAGCTAGAGGTCCAACCAGGGTGTCGACCTGGTAATGAGTTATTAGCTAAGCATTTGTGGTGTGGCTGTGCGTGCTGTATAAAGTATTTGCAATGTATTTTAGAGCATCACTGACATCCCCTGTGATAGTGCTAAGTCCCTGTCTCAACCAACTTCTTTTAATACGCCAATATGTAGATTTTAAAGATTTATTTTTATTGTTTTTGAAAGAGAGAGAGAGAGATATACAGAGACAGAGACATAAAGAAGGAGGAGGGCCCAGAACAGTCTCCATAGCTGTACATCGGTTTTCCCACATAGTTTTATTCCACAGGTGGGTGTTTGGCTGCATAGGACAGGAACTGGGCCAGGGTCTCACCCCGGTGAGAACTGAACTGGGGGCACTCCCCATTTCAGCATATTGGTCTGCATGGACCAGGGCTGGGATTCGATCCTCGGTCCCCGGGACTGCAAAGTGAGTGCTTAACCCACTGAGCCATCCCAGCTTCCCCAATATGTAGATTTTATTATTTATTTATTTATTTATTTTTAGGAGAGCATGAACGCAGTCCAATATGTAGATTTTAGATAGACCTTTCTCATCAAAAATATATGAGACAAGAATTACATTTTTTTTTTAATGATTTTCCTGGGAAGCTGGAATGGCTCAGTGGGTTAAGCACTCACTTTGCAGCCCCAGGGATTGAGAATCGAATCCTGGCCCCGGCCTGTGCAGAGCCATATGTTAAACTGCCGTGTGCTTCCCATGAGGGAAGCCCCCAGTTTGGTTCTCGCCCTGGTTTGGCCCCTGGCTCAAGGAAGCATGCCTCCCATGCAGGAGGCCCCCAGCCCAGTTCCCACCCTGCGCGGCCCCTGCCCACCTGTGTGGAACAAAACCATGTTGGAAACTGATGATGTACAACTATGGAGACTGCTCTGGACCCTCCCCCTTATCTCTGTCTCTCTCTGTCTCTGTAAAAAAAAAACACCAATAAAATAAATCCTTAAAATAATTTTCCTGGTATAATCCATTAGTGATTGGTTGAAATTCTATATGGTATACATGTGTGAAGATGAAAATAGTAGAAAATAGAAAAGACAAAAGGGGAAAAAATAGAAGGGAAAGGTAAGAGAAGCATTTTGAAATTCATTAAAATATGAGTAATGACATCTCACTTTCTTTTATTAAAAGGGCAGATTATTAATCTTCTTTGTCTGATAAAATTATTAGCTTATTATTAATTCGCTGGGGAATTTTTTTGTAAGTGGGACCTAGTTAATTAATTATAACAGCCTGACTTCCCATTTGAGAAAATCACTAAATCTGCGATGCCTTTGACCCTGCATCTCTATGATTTATTACATCATCTCCGGTTTGCATCTGCACCTATTCAGGGACTCACCACATTGAGGTAGGCGTTGCTCCCAGTGTCAGCTGGGTTTTTGTAGAGGGGGCTGTTCTCTCCAGTGTAGCCCTCCCAGGAGCCGTGGAGGTCATAGCTCATGACATGGATGTAGTCCAGGTACCTGAGAAGGGGTAAAGGAGTTCAGAGCGTCTCC
>PVKE010036209.1:0-16503 GCA_004027555.1 Craseonycteris thonglongyai | reverse complement strand
TGAAGGGAAAAACAAGAACATCTATTAATATCATTATATAACTGCTCTTTTACATTCCCACTCATCCTTTCAATTCGTCGCATCACTGTGTTTCGAGACAATTGTAGATCTTGAATTGCAGCAACAATTTCACTCTTGTTCTTAAAATCGTTAAAAAGTGAATCTGACATTTCCAAAAAAATTTCCTTTACAAATTCACAGTCGGAAAATGGCTTACATTGTTTTGCTAAGAGATAGCTGACTTTGAATGATGCAGTAGTTACTGCTTGTGACTTCAACCTTGGCTTTTTAAAAACGCTTTGTTGATTTGTTTATTGAGATTTAAGGTCACTAACTTTATGTTTTCTCAGTTCAGAATTTGGTGGATAATCTGTTTGATACTTGTTATGTAAAGCTAAAAAATGTCTCTCCAGATTACCCTTTTTAGCAATGGCTACCGAGGTAAGGCATATTAAACAACAACACTTATCATTCACCATTGTAAAAAAGTAATCGAGTTCCCATTCTTCATAGAAGTGATAAGTTTTCGATTTTTTCAGTTTACTACTCATGTTCATGGGTATACTAGAATGCAAAGAAATATGACAATTTAAAGAATAAATATTGAGTTAAATATTTTCATAGAAAATTCAAAAACTCATGAACTGCGGCAATTATCTCCATTACATTGAGAGAAATAATAACAATACTGCATATTACGATCGGGGACAACAATACAAGTATATTAAAATCTAATATAGATATATTTAAATTTACAAGAAGTGTGTTAAAGTTACAATATATTTATGACGGTTTACAATACTGACTTCTTAATTTAAATAGAATTATTGTTATTCCTAATATATTTGTAATACTGTCCCATATTTTTCTCTCTGTGTAATGACCGCAGTTTAGAGATCTGTTGCCGAGAATGCTCACTTATCAATTAAATAGATAGGTAAGAAAAGCAATTTAATTTAAAACAAAGAAAAGGTACTTACGTTTTAAACAGAAGAAAAATTGAAACTCAACGTGGTCACCGAGGATAAATAATATTGATTGATAATAATACTGTTAATACAAAAGAAAAGAAGCTACCGTATGACACTACCAAATATTCAAGCTAATTGACTGTGTTCTTCGATGAGTTGAGTCGCAACTGTTGCATTCACGCGTTGCGTCCGGTGACAAGTGTAACACATAAGTCAAAATGTATTGGCTGGGTGGGCAGAGATCACAGTGTCAGGCTGTCAGAATTCTAGGAATTTATGACCTTGGCAAATTCCCAGAATGCATTAAACTATTGCTAGAAAGTTTTGTCTTCTACCCCTTTGCGCTCAAGGCCTTTTTCACTTGTGCGAACCAGCCACTCGAGACGATTTCGGCCAAATTGCGGTAACATTTTACAAGTACTTTAAAATGATTTATAAACAAACAAACATATACAAATAATAAAATTTCACCAATTTATTTATTTTTATATCGAAAACAACAAAATTTGATAAATATTATACTCTGTAATTAGTTTTTGTGTGATATTTCGTAAAACAATGCCCAAGATGCATCCTAGGTTATCAGGACACGTATCACAGTAATACATTACTTCCCGCCAACCTCCAGGTGTGTTACAGTCACAGCAAACCTTGCAGTCCCTTTTTGGCCCTTGTAGTACTATGTGAAGCTTCCCATTTAGTCGGATTTCATCAGAATGCGACGTAGACACTTGCTCACGATGCTGGCGATATGATCCTCTCAATTGCTCGACAAGTGTTTTTAGAAATCGCAAATGGCTGAGTGGCTTTTCCCCTTTTTTGGTCTTTTCTAGTTTATACAGAATGTAGGAATTGATCAGGCAAATTTCCATGGCCCCCCCCCCCAAAAGCTTACGCCACCATTTAAGCGATTTTCGCAGAAAACAATACCTTGATGCATATTGGTCCGCCTGATCAACACCACCCATATATTTTATATCATTCAAAACAATATTGGGTTTCTTGACCATTATTTCCACACCATCTCGTGTAATTCTTTTGAACATCGACATTCCTGTGTCACTCCTCGTAGTCAAACAAGTGACAGTCCTCTTATCTTTCCATCCTAAAAGTAAGGTGTTACCCCATCGATACGCGACTGTGGATTTTTTCAAAAAATTTGGCTTTTTTATTTCCTTGGGCAATTCTTTCCTGTTCATTAAGATCGTTCCAGAGATATTGCATTTCAATTTGGCTAGTTCTTGAGCTAAGACATAACTAGTATAGTAGCGATCCATGTACATATGGTGCCCCTGAGCACCTGGAATTTTCTCCAACATTTTGTATAAGTGTATCGGAATTCTTGATGAAGCAGGTAAATTGGGTCTGACCAAGAGCTCTGCTATGAGTGATCCATAATATGGCAAAATGCAGCAAATGTAGCCAGTCTTCGAGTCAGCTAGAGTATAAACTCTGATACCCCATTTTGTCGGTTTCTTAGGATTGTATGTTATGATTTGACACTTCAAATCAGCTGGGCGCTGTATTGGCGCCGCTCGAGTTGGCCCTTCAAATCAGCCGGGCGCCGCAGCGGCGCCACTCGAGTTATAAGAGCTGCAATCGCTTCAAAGTCCATGGTACACGGAATTCCACCCCACACACTGCGAGCGATCGACGATCGACCAAAATTGGCCTCGCGATCGACCGGTCCATCGCGATCGACTTGTTGGCCACCCCTGTTCTATATAACCTTCTGAGATAGATACTATTATAATCTACATTTTACAGAATGAATAACTAGCTTGGACATTAAATTAGCAAGGACCTATAGATAGTGTGTAGAAGCTGAGGAACACTGAAACACCACAAACAAGTATCATGTACATGAAAAACTAGTACAGGTAAAAATCAGAATGTATGATATGACAGAGTTTGGCTATAGGAGGGCAAGGGTTATATTGCATCAAGGGGCAGGATTTGGGAGGAGGTGGCATGTGAAAGAAAACCTGTAGGATAAGTAGGAATGAGCTATGCAAACATAAATATAATTTCCTAATTAAATGTTTGGTGAATTTGATTAAAAAAAAGAGAGAGAACCCTTGTTATCCGTGTCTCAGGTAAGATCCTTTTGCGAAGTCCTGTCCTATTTAGAGATTTAGGAAGACCAGAGTAAAAAACAACTATTTGTTTTTCTAAGTTCTGTTTAATTTTGCTCAGTGTCTCTGGAATCAGCAAGTTTTGACTACCAGAGTGTCATCCTCATCTTTTAGATTTCGTATAAAATTTCTCTCTTTAGCTTTTTTCACCCAAATATTTCTCTGATTTGTGTATTTCCTAAAGCTCCATAGAATTTAATTGAGAAGCAACTTCTTTCTGTACTCAGTATGTAGTAAGATGAGAGTCTGGACAAAATTAAGAAAGAACGTGTTTCTTTAATTTACAGGCTTATTCAAATCCTAATCAAGGACTAACTATATACACTTAGGGTAATGCCAAAATGAATTTGTCATGAACACTATTCTTCAGAAGTTTAAAGTTCAATGTAGTAAATATTTTTAAATGCCTATATTATTTTTAAAATATTTGTTTTATTTGTTTTTTATATTTTGCCCTGCGATCCCACTCTCACAAGAGCTCACCGACCACTCATAGAAAACAAGGAAGTCGTTATTCAGGCTTAAGTTTCAAAAGCAATTTTAAGTTAAGGAGACAGGAGTATTCAAACCCAAACTTTGTTTAGAAAGAAAACGGCATTCAGTATTTTCAAAGTCTGCCTTTATATATGAGGAGCAAAACTTGGCAGTCTTAGTGTCTTATTATCAAGTATAATGCATCTCCAAGTATAAAATGTGATGTAAGTAAATTTCTTATCCAAGTAGCAGAGGAAAAACCTTTTCATTTTAAGAATATGAAAGCACAGAAACATTAAAGAACTGGAAAGAAAGAAGCCATTCCCTGCTTGGTTCAAAGACTCTTTTTGGCCTTG
Source organism: Craseonycteris thonglongyai (assembly GCA_004027555.1). NCBI lineage: Eukaryota > Metazoa > Chordata > Mammalia > Chiroptera > Craseonycteridae > Craseonycteris > Craseonycteris thonglongyai. Next base: position 12,567 of record PVKE010036209.1, on the reverse strand, counting down.
GCCCTGGAAGGTGGTTATCGAAAGATTCAAGAGATGAAAACAATATATAAATGAGATAGAAGCCAAAAGCTATGGGGTTTTGCACCTCCTTTCCTCTTAGGAAGTCTGGGATGAAAACTGTTATAATGAGTTACCATGAACATGTGAGTATATACAACTTAAAGAGTGTTAGTCAAATTACAGTCTATCTCACTTGTGCCCCTAAAATTGTGTGTTGCTCAATTGTACTTATGAATATGGTGTTTTTGACTCCTTGATTATCGTAGAACAGAAAGTTTCTTTGGTTGTTTATGTAAAGAAGAGCCAGAACCAATTCTCGTGAGTCTTCTTTCGATGTGTGATGGAAAGGATTAAAAAAAATTCCCACATATCTCAAGTTAAGGAATGAAGAGGGAAGATGTTTATGTTGGGGATCAAATGGGGATCATCGCCAGACTGAAGGAAGAGGGGTTCTGGACAGCAGACAAGTGGATAAGTTTCCTGGGAGAAATCACAGTTTCTTTTTCTAAGGAGAGAATAAATTAAACAAGTTAAATTGTTTCTACTTCAGTACTGCAACCAGTGAGGGCAGAGGCTGTGCTGCCCACAGGCCAGTGGAATGACACCAAAAAAGGAAGTGGTGCTTAAAATCCGTTCCTGGATGCCATGAGGCATGGTCAGCTTCTCACACCCAGATGCCATTGAAGAAAGAGTTGCGTTGGAAGAAAGCTGTACTTTGAATTTTTTACCAGAAATGATCAAAAGGAGACAGAATTAACATTATTTAGTAAAATAGAGGGTTTTATTAATTTTTTGCTAAGGATCCCCATCACTATATGAGTATGTGTGTGTATGATTCTGTGTAATAAATTTAAAAATATTTATAAAAAACTACTTTATTTTTTCTATGACTTTGAGTTCGTAGAATGGAAAGTTCTTTTTATTTTATCCTCCTATTTCCATATATCTATATGGAACTAACCATAAAACAAGAAATGTGACAAAATTTTAATAAACTGGTTTTGAGTTCAGAAGATAACAGGATTCTTTGTAGCAAAAAGTACTTAGTTTTAGTAAAATCTGTGTGCTGTTTTTGTTTACTTAGCTCTAAAATAGGATTACCCACAATGGATATTCAGTAAATTTGTATAGTTGAAGCTCTTTTGCTTTATTTATCAACTTTCAAGATTCATTTAAACTTTGAACATGTAGTGCTTTCAATAATTAAAGAACTAGTTTTATTACCATCAGTTAGAGTCTAGTTGGTTTTCCAAATGTATTAGATTTCTCTACTGTGTCTTGGGTGTAGAAGCTTAGATGTTTTTCACTAACTCAGTGTGTCAATTATCTAATTGTGGTACATTTACCCAATGGAATATTACTTAGCAATAAGAAAAGATGAAGTACTGCCATTTGCAACAATATAAATGGACCTTGAGGTCATCATATAAAGTGGAATAAGTCAGATTGAAAAAAATAAAGAACCTTATAATTTCACTCATGTATGGAATATAAAACTAAAAGTAATAAAGAAATGAAAACTTATGGACACAGTCAATAGTTCAGTGGTTACCTGAGGGTAAGTGGAGTGGAGAAGGAGAGAGGGGGCATCAAATATACAGTGATGGAAAAGAGCTGACTGGGTGGTGAGCACATAATGCAACACATAGTGAATGTAATATAGAATTGTACACCTGGAACCTATGTAATTTTTACCAACAAATGTCACCCCAATAAATTTAACAATTAATTTAAAAGGAGGGATGCTGGGGTGGCTCAGTGGGTTGAGGACTTATCTTACAGCCCTGGGGTCTAAGGATTGAATCCTGGCCCTGGCCCACATTGACCCATATACTAAACTGGGGTATGCCCCCAGTTCTGATCTCATTTAGGGTGTGCCTCCAATGTGCGAGACCCTCTGGCTGGTTCCTGCCCTGTGCAGACTCCTATCCACCTGTGGAATGAAACTATGTAGAAAACTAATGATGTGCAACTATGGAGACTGCTCTGGGCCCTCCCTTCTCTCTGTCTTTCTCTGTCTCTCTCTGTCTCTGTCAAAAACAATAAAAATAAATCCTTAAAGAAAAAAGAAGTCCCTCTAAGAATCTATGTGATTCTGATTTGATGGTGATGAACTATTTTAGGTTTTTTTTTTATCTGGGAAGCTCTTTATCTGTTCTTTTATTTTAAATGATAACTGTACTGGGGAAAATAGTCTTGTTCGTAGGTCCTTGTTTTTATTGCTTTGAATATTTTGTGCCAGTCCCTTTTGGCCTGCTGTCCAGAACACCTCTTCTTTTCTCATTGGGGTTACAAATCTCCTGCAGTCTGACCATGATCCCCTTCTGTTGAGAAATCAGTTGACAATCTTATTTGACCTGCCTTGTAGGTAACTAACCATATTTTCTTGCTGCTTTTAAGATTACCTTGTTGTTTTTTACTTTTGGTATTTTAATTATGATGTATCTTGGTATGAGCTCTTTTGGGTTTATCTTCTTTGGGTTGCTTTGCCCTTGGTGGACTTGAGTGTCTATTTTCCTTGCTAAGTTAGAAAAGTTTTTCACCATTACTTCTTCAAATAGGTTTCAATCCTTGCTGTCTCTTTTCTCCTTCTAGGATCCCTATAATGTGAATGTTGGTAAGCTTGATGTTGTTCCAGAGGCTCTTAAACTATCTTCACTTTTTTTGTATTCTTTTCTCTTTTTGTTGTTCTGATTGAGTGTTTTTTGATATCTTATCTTCCAAATCACTGATTCAGTCTTGCTTCATCTAATCTACTGTTGATTACTTCAAATGTAATCTTCATTCCAGTTATCGTAGACTTTATTTCTCACAGGTCCTTTGTTATGTTTTCTATCTTCATTTTTGTGTTTACTATCTCTTTGTTAAAGTTCTCCCTGAGATCATTGAGCATCCTTATAAACAGCGTATGGAAGTTTGCATCTGGTAGATTGCTTGTCTTCATTGTGTTTAGTTCTTAGTATGGAGCTTTTTTCTGTTATTTTATTTGAAACCTGTCTTTTTGTCTCCCTATTTTGGCTGCCTTTCTTTGTGTTTCTACATAGTAGGTGTGTGGCTGCTCTATCTCCTGGGCTTAGTAGATTGGACTTATGTAGTAGATGTGCTGTGGAGCCCAATGGCACGGTCTTCCTGGGCACCTGAGTGGGTACTCATGCTGTGTCCCTTATGTGGGTTGTGTGTGCCCTCCTGTTGTAGTTGAGCCTTAGTTGCTGTTTGCACATCAATGGGAGGGATTAGTCCTCAGGCTGCTTGGTTGTGAGGACTGGCTGTGACAACAGTGGAAGAAACTGTTGTTCAAGGGCTGACTCTACAGAGCAGGATTCATTCTAGCAAAGCTCTGGTTTCTGCCCAGTCTGCCCTTTTGGTGTGTCATTCCCAGCGGTGGTTGAGTAATGCTCTCACTGGGTCTGAATCTGGCCACCTGGTGTGCCAGCTCTGGGGCCTCTTAGGTGGGGCCCCACCATGGGTCAGGTTCAGTTGCAGTCTGTGCCCTGCCCAGCACCAGCTAGCACGAGCCACAGAACAATACACAGATGGTGGCCTTCCACACTGTGCTTGGAATTACCTTGAGAGGCCAAATCATGAACCAAGGCCTGCTTTCACTAATGCTGGGTTTAGGGTTGTTCAGCCAGAGGTATGGGACTCACCAAAGCCAGGTGCTGCCTGCTTGGGTTTTGTGAACCTTTGAGAGATTTAAAGAGAGTACGCAGCATGAGCTAAGACAGACCATTTGTACAGAAAAGCCACTGGAAGCTTGGGATATAGCTTGGGTGTGCCTGAAATATCGGTGGGTTGGGGTCTCAGAATCACCAAGGTAAAGCAAATAAAAGGTGTTAGCCAGGTTGATGAAGATTCACATATGGTAGCCAACAGAGTCTGTGTGCTGGGAAGTAGGAGGGCTAAGTAAAAAAACAATGGCTTTCTCCAGCCCCACTGTCTGGAAGAAAGCTTCCCCTCCAATCTTCACCCTGAAGCCAGGCAACTCAGGTCCTCCCCATATGTTCCTGGTGCCTGTTGACCTGCTGCCCCAGCGATGGAGCTCAGGGTGAGTGAGCACATTAGTGACTAAGTTCATATATAGGCCCTTTAAGAGAAATGCCTGGTACTACATCTGCTCCCCATCACCCCCCCCCCCACACACACACACATGCACATCTCTCTTAACCCCAATGTCTGCTGGTTTTCATAACCAGAAGTTATGGGAATTTCTTTTTCTGGCATGACACCCTGGACTGGGGACCCTTGTGTGAAGCTGAAATCTCTTGCTAGTCTGGAGTGGGGGACCTCCACAGCTGAGATGTACCGGTACTTCCCAATTTTCAGTAGTCACCAGTGAGTGTTGGAACATCTGCTCTGTGTTTCTGTCCCTCATACTCGCAGGTGGTTTATTCTGTATTTCCTTAGTTGGAGGGCTTTCGTTCAGCTAGATTTCAGGTGATTCTCAGTGATGGTTGTTGTATAGTTTAGTTGTAATTTTGATGTGGTTGTGAGAGGACACAAGCACAGTGTTTACCTTCATCACGATTTTGACTGAAAATCTGGTTTCATTTTTTTGTTTCTTGTTAACTCTTGAAAAAATCTCCTCCAATAATTTTGTTCCTAAAGTTAGCTGCATGGGATATTTAAATGTTTGATTGCTGTGTTTTATCTCCAACCAACCAGGGCCACATCAAGTAGAACCAACCATAGAACTCTTTTGATGAAAGCCAACAATTGTCAGCCCTGGTTTGGGCTAAATAACTTTGTCATGATTTATTCTTTATTAGATTTCACATTAGTACAACAAAAAGTTGATATTATCATGAAAATGGGGTTTCCTGATACTTTCTCCATGTCTTTTTTGAAAGGGCACATATCTATCTATTGCTGTGCTCATGGCCCACACACAATTATGATAACAGGGTTATTTTATTTATTTGTTTTCTGTTTAGAATGAATCTAGTTTGAAAATGCAGACAAATAGAGAAAGGTATTTTGGTATCATAGTAATAGAGGATTTATGCAAAAGGAAAAATCAATCTCAGAATTTAGGGCTTAGTTTGTTTTTAAAGACATTTTAATTAAGACTGGACTGGGAAGGACAATTTTCCTTGATCTGTTTCACTGCAATATGAAAGTCTGCTTTCTTTCCTTCAGCTCACTTCGGAATGATTTATGCAGGTTCAAGCATAGAGGAGGCAGGCTCAGAATCCTGGTGGAGCTCAGGGATTAAACTGCAAAGAGTTTTAGAAGGACCAGGAGAAGAGAGGTTGAAGAGGGAGGTGCTCCTTAATATTCATAGAAAATAGACTCACTGTGACAGACAGGCAACTGCTGGCACAAATAACTATTTTGCACTAGCTCTTGGACACTTTGCATGCTTGATTTTCCAATAGTAATTAATACTTTATGTAGTGGACTGAGCATTTTTATTCTTTCTAATAGTAAAGCTTTGTACTTTGTGTGTTATTCTTCACTCCTTTGAACTATTAGAGTTTGAAGATGATGTTAATTATTTCCCCACCAACACCTAGCACAGTTTTTGACACAGTCTGAACAAATAAACAAATTACAGTGTATTAAATTCCAAAATAATTTATTACTTTTTTGTAACTCTGAACAACAGATTTTGATTTAGTCACTGGCCACTTAATCCCTCCAGGGGACTTTAAGATCCAAGGTGATCAAGATATAATTTGATACAAGTCTCCTTAAAAGCAAACTACAAATGTTGTATAAGATTTCCTTTAAATTATACAGTACAAAATCTGAAAAAAATTCAAGTGACTTAGCTTATCATAGAACAAAGATCAAATGAAGTATTGTGCTTGTAGCTCATTATTACATAACTGTGTATTGTTCAAATTCACTGAACTTTTTTAAAATCAGAGATAACCTTTTAAATAGTAATATATTGATGAAAGATCACCTTAGCTGCCTTCCCATTGGAACATACTTCAGCCAATTAATTTATTCATTTGAAAAGTAATGTGCCTTTTTTGTGTATGCAAGTCAGTGTTAGTTGGGGGAAAAAACAGTAGTTAACAAAATCCTTTAATGACTTGATTACATTAAAGTGGGAGACATAGAAAATAATCAGAATAAATAATTATAAAATGTGGTATGTGTATTTCTACCTTATACTTTACACAAAAATTAATCCAAAATGGATCAAAAAGAACTAAAATATGAAAATTAAAACTATAAATTTGTTAGAAGAAAACATAGGTGTGAATTTTTATAACTTTAGATTTGGCAAGGATTCTTAGATATGACATGAAAAATACAAGCAACATAAGAAAAACAGGTTGGATTTCACAAAAATTAAGAATCCTTATGCATCAATTGACACTACCAAGAAAATGAAAAAAACAATCTAAAGGATGGGAGAAATATTTGCAAATTACAGCTTTGAAAAGATCCTAACATACAGAATATATATATATATATATATATATATATATAATTCTTACAATGTAACAATAAAAAAGGTAAACATCCCAGTTAAAATAATTTTTGAAAAATAACTTGAATAGACATTTTTCGAGAGAAGATATACCAAAGGCCAATATGTACATGGTAAGATGCTCAACATTATTAGTTACTAAGGAAATGCAAATCAAAATCAGAGTGAGATACCACTACACACCTACTAGGATGGCTGTAGAGCAAAAACAAAAATCACCACCTCCACCACCACCACCACCACACCACCACCACCAACAACAACAAAGGAACCAGGATATAAGTTTTGGTGAGGATGTGAAGAAATTTATACTCACATATATTGCTGGTGGGAATGTAAGATTGTGCAACCACTGGGGGAAACAGCTTGGTAGTTCCTCAAAAAGTTACCGTAAACATAGGATTACCATATGATCCATCAGTTTCATCCCTAGGTATATACCCAAACGAGTTGAAAACAAATGTTCCAACAAAATTTGTATATAAATATTCATAGCAGTACTATTCACAATCGCCAAAAGTTGAAAATAACATAAATATGGGTATGCCAGTATAGTTCAACAGGTTGAGCACTTGCCTTGCAACCACGAAGTTCGAGGATCAAATCCCAGCCTCAGCCCATGCAAACTCACATGCCGAACTGCGGTGAGCAACTGGTAACCACCAGAATAATGGAGAAGGTTCTTGCCTCCTATGTGGGAGGCCTACAGTTAGGTTCTTCCCTGTGTGCTCCACATCCACCTTTGTGGAATGAAACTATGTCAAGAAACTAATGATGTGCAACTATGGAGACTGCTCTAGGCCCTCCGCCTTTCTCTCTGTCTCTCTCTCACCTTCTCTCAAACAATTACAGGTAAATAAATATTTAAAAGAAAAAAGAGAACAACATAAATGCTCATTAGTGGATAAATAGTAAAGAAACTGTGGTATATTAGTGCATGGAATATTATTCAGTCACAAGAAAGAATGAAATAGTGATATATGTTATGAAGTGGACGGCCCTTGAAAAAATTTAAATAACAAAAGATACAAAATACCACTTATACGATTCAATTTGTGTGACATATCCAGAATAGGCTATGTAATAGGTAATAGAATTTAGTGATGGATTCTGTTATATTAGAGGAAGAAGAGTGAGGGATAGCTCCACATTTGTGGTCTGAACAACTAGAAAAAATGGAGTTGCTATTTGCTGAAATGAGGACTGAGAAAGGAATAGGTTCTGGGGAAAACCAAACACTTGGGTTTGAGGGTAAGGGTAAGGGTTTTGAGGGTATTTGACATCCTGAGCAAGTGTGTAGAGGTAGCTGAATATGCTAATCTCGTATTCAGGGAAGTGGTATGGACTCATTAACAAAAAGATAGTTTTAAAACTGTGAGTCTTGAATGAGATTACCAGAATATGATTAGACATGAGAAGGGTACAAAGTCCGAGATCTGGAACATTTCAACCATCAGATGCTGGGGAGGGGGGGGGGGGTGAGAGGCTGAAGATGAGCTGAGAAACAACTAAGGCTTTAATTCCATTTTGATAGATTTGATTATCATTTTTATTCGGATAATTACTGAATATAAATCACCAGCCACTACCTCTCCCTAAGTCCCAAATTGCATCTTTTACTGTCATTTTCAAACCATACTTTTGTTCTAGCAGAACCTCTAAATTGATACACTATGTTAATTTTTTGCCAACCCTTTCATACAATTCAGTCTTCACTCCTGCTTTCTGTATTCTAACAATGGTGGCTAGCACCATTACCCCAATGACCCAGGTGTGAAACATCAAAAATACATAATTCCTTCTTTATTGATCCTGACAATATCATATTCCAGACTCTCTTGACAGTCACCTGGAAGATTACCATAAGTTTCCAAACTACCTTTCTGCTTCACTTAGCTCTCCCCTCAAACCAATCCTGTGCACTGCTGAAAGTTTAACCTTCTCAAGGCAGGGTCTCAGGAATATTATTCTCCTCTCATACTCTTCAATATCTCAAGTGAACATTTTACGGCCTTTCGAAATGCAAGCACATCTTTATTTACAACCTTGTGTTCATTACCTCTGTATATACACTCCTGCATACTTTCTCCTTGTTCCTTTACTATAACATCTATCTTCTTTGCTAATCGTTGTCTAAATTATAGCCAACCTCCAAGGTGCACTTCATATGAAGCATTCAAACCTGGATCATATAACCTTTATTAATCTTCAGTCTATATGAATTATTTCATGTCCTTGAAAAGGTTTTACCTCAACTTTTCTTATCATCCAGTAGGTTTGGGTTAGTTTTGTCAGTTGGGAAGCCATGCCTCCTTTTAGTAACAACATCTTGACTTTCTCTGTGGAAGCTATTTATTCTACACTCTTCTCTTATATGATTTGGGTGGTATTGAGGACATAGCTCTTTATACAGCAATGGTTATGTGTCCCAGGACAGCTCAAAGAGTTTCACTAAATGCTTAAGGGATGGACATGAGACACAAGTTGTGCAGGTGAGTTACTTTCTATCCCTTACCTGGATTTACTTAACTTTACAGCCTTAAATATAAATAACTTTACATATGTGTTTCTGTATTTGTCTAATATACATATTTTCCCATTAGATGTGAGTTCCATGAGGGCAGGGGCTTTATCTGTTTTGTTCACTACCATACCCTCTAAGCTCAGAACTGCCTGATACTTAGTACGTGCTTAGCATTTAGTAAATGACTGAACCAATCAATGACTCCAGTCCAGGTCTCTTGCAAGAACCTGGGAGAAGGCTTGCTTATCATTGGGTTTAACAATCTAGTAGAATGTAAGTGTGAAACTAGAATTGGTTATTTTACCACCACAAAGGAAAGACTGCCTGAAATTGAAAGACTGCCTGAAGTAGAAAGCCAGTCCTGGGAGGAGAGGTGCTAAGAGTTAAGCAAAGACAGATTTCCATCAACATGATTTGAATGCCTGAACCTAGCTGGGTCTGAAATTATTAATATTTGTGGAATTTGTAGTTTGCAAAGCAATATACTTTTCTCCTCCCAAGACCTTTTTCCTCTTAAACCAATTCTAGTCATTTGCAATGTTGAGTCCTAGTACATTTTTTTTTTTTTTGGTCTGTTTTTTGTTTGTTTGCTTGTTTTCCCAGTCTCGTTGTATAGTGTAACATAGACTTAGAACTTTCTTATCTACTCAGGGTGTAAAGTATCTGAGAGTGAAGAATATGCCTTACACTCACCTTTACATTTTATATAGCACTGATTCACTTGTTTCCTGTGGTCATTTAGTAAACATTTATTGAATTAAAATGAAATCACATCATCATTTGAAAGTTAGAGTAGAATTTTTCATAATGTTCTGAAGAAAAAGGTCAATATTCCTAAACAATGTCTACTTCCCAGTATTTTTTAAAGAATAAACATTAACCACTTAAAAACATGTTTTCACTAACATATTATACCATATTCTACACTTGATCTTAGCCAAAAGGCTGAGAAGTGATATTATTATACCATATTCTATACTACTATATTAATTATATTAAAATTTTGGATAAGCATCTGTAAAGGAGCTTGATAAAATTTAGCTTCTTAATAGAAGCCTGGGGAAAGTATAGAAGTATCACATTTTGAATTTATAACTTGATCCAAGTGCTTGTTTGGTGCACATTGATTTAAAAATAAATGGTAGTTCTACTCCTTTAATAAATGATGTGCTGTGTTTTGGGACTTGCAGATTCATGTAATCCTAATAATTTGCTATCAACATTCCCATTCTCAAGCTTATATTTCTGCCTATGAAACTCAGGCCAAATAAAAGGCTACAGATGTGCCCAAATCCATTTTTCTCTCTCACTAAATCTTCCTAGTTGTCACCAATACCTACAGATCTAGACACCAAATGATCAGAGTTAGAGACCAAATGATCTCCCCAAGCAAAAAATCAGCAATTTTGCTCTCTAAAACTCAGGGTTTAAAATTATTTGAAATGATCAGCTAAGGATATAAGGTTATCTATTCTGGCTCATTATTATTTCAAGGAGAGGAAAACAAAGACCATGTGTTTTCCACTGTATTTCTTTGATGGCGACATAAACTCTAACATGCCCATGGGCCAGAGCCTTCGGGGTAATTCATAACACACGTGTTTCTAAAACTATCTGTTCAAGAAGTCAGCGAAATATTTGACCTAGGAGAACTGGAGTGTGGAAGACATCGTAGCTTTAGAAAGAAGCCTGAGGAATGGGACTGTGCCTTCTTTATACATTCACATATACCGTGTCTGACAATTAATGGAGACTCAATAATCTACTATTTTGACAAATAAATATCTAAAGGGTCGGGTCACCATTCTTGAGCAGAATTATAAGTTGTTGTTGTTTTTTATTGTTAAATTTATTAGAGTTACATTGGTTAGTAAAAATTACATAGGGTCTAGGTCAGGGGTTCCCAACCTTTTTATACCTTAGGGCGTATTCTAAAATATCAGTAGGGTGGTGGGCACCAGCTATTTCTAAGGATATTTATTATTGAACAAGAATAAAAAGTAATAAACAAAAATAATTTAAAAATAATAAATTTATTGTACAAATTATATACACACAAAGAAACATATATACAAAATGTAATACAAAGTAAATAAAAAAAACACATATAATAAAATCATTTAAAAAAACATAAAAGAGGGGAAGCCGGGATGGCTCAGTGGGTTGAGTGCTCACTTTGCAGTGCCAGTGACCGGGGATCGAATCCCGGCCCCAGCCCGTGCGGAACCATATGCTGAACTGGGAACTCCCCCAGTTCAGTTCTCTCTCTGTCTCTGTATATCTATCTCTCTCTCTCTGTCAAAAATAAAAATAAATAAATAAAAATATATTAAAAAGATAATAAGATATTAAAAAAAAACTAAAAAAAAACCAAAACATAAAAAAAACTAATCTGTCAGTGTGATCTTTGGCATTGCATTTCATTGGCCAGTGCCTTGTAATTAGGAGAGTATGACGACAACCCTGTTAGCAAACAATTATTAAGATGCTCATCGGTAAGTTGAGATCTATATCGTGATTTTATTAAATTCATGTTTGAAAACAAAGTTTCGCATAAATACGTTGACCCAAAAAACGATTTGATTTTATACGCCGCTTTTTTTAAAAATGGGAACCTTTCTTTGTCGACTATGTTTCATAAGTCCTCTGATATTAAGGATTTTAGCAAAATACCGTTCTTAAGGTTCAAAATTTCTAACTCTAGTTCTTCTGCTTTCCCCTGAACAATGTCTGCAATACATGCGGCTAGTTCTATTACATTTATTTGGCAAGTAAAAGGATTGATACCGAAGGAGACAATTGGCTCAATATTTGTAAACTGCAGAAATCTCTCTTCAAACTGTTTTTGAAGCACTTGCAGGGTCTCAATAAATAATGACACATTTAATTCATTGTTACCTAGCATTTTCCTCATATATGGGAAGTGCACAAGAGACTTCATATGCAGATGTGATATCAACAAAGTCAATTTTGCTTTAAATGCGTTTACAGAGTTTATCATTTCAGCTATATTTTTGTCTTTTCCCTGCAACTCCAAATTGAAAGAATCTAATTTTTCCATGGTGTCAGCAAGAAAACCCAAATCCACCAGCCAGCAAGAGTCTGTTAGTTCATCATAATTTTCATTTTTATCATGTATAAATGTTTTTATTTCTTCAATGAAGTTCACAAATCTTGTAAGAACTTTACCTTCACTGAGCCAATGTACTTCAGTATGCAGGATGAGATCGTGTTCTTTATCGTCAGTATCTTCTAACAGGGCCTTGAAAAGTCGGTGTTGCAATGGAGCTGCTCGAATAGAGTTGATTATCTTTGTGACTATTTTCATAACATGTTCAAAGGGCAGTATTTTACAACACAAAGCTTCCTGATGGATAATACAGTGGTGGGACATAAAGTTTGAAAAGGATTCATCTTTTCTGCAAAGGGCAATAAATCCTTTGTTTTGACCAACCATTGCTGGTGCCCCATCGATAGTTATCACAGACAACTTATGCAAAGGCATGTTTATCGACCTGGTGTATGTTCTGAAAGTTTTATAAATATCCTCACCTCTCGTCTGTCCTTTCATTGGTAATATTTGCAACAGCTCCTCTTT